>PUQB01000224.1:236060-379650 GCA_003024785.1 Selaginella tamariscina | reverse complement strand
ACATGATTAGTTTGAGATAGAGTTTGAGATAGAAGAATATACTGTAAGATACTCTTACCTGCTTCAGTTCAGCCTCTAGTTCCTCCTTCCTCTTCTGAAGAACCTGGACTTCTGAAGCAAGTGCCTAAAACGAAAAATATTTTCAAAAACAGGTTAAAGCAAGAACGCTCTCTAACTAAATCTATTTAAATAAGAACAAACGGAGAGAGGGAGAGAGAGTCTATGTACACACATTATAAGAACAAATATCAACACACACACACGAATACGCATACACACATGCACCTTTTCCGTCTCTAAAACTTCTGAAAACTTGGTGTCTCTATACTTAAGTGCCTTTTCCATCTGCTGCCTACAAGACAAAAAGAAAAAAACTCTCTACATTATTCATTTACAGAAAAACTTCCAATTCACCTGTTTTCTGAAGCCTTTCGTTCCATCTCACTTATAGAATTTTTCAAGTCCCTTTGTCACTTCTTTCAGCTTCTCAATCTAACCACAATAATTTGAATATAATATTTCATAACATTGCAGGTAATATGCACGCACCGTAAAACTAATAGAATCGTTATATTGAACTTCTTTACTACCTTCTCGGTTCTGCTTGTAGCAGTATCTCCTTTTGAAAGGAGTTCTTCTTTCCTGTGCAAGCAACTTCTGATCCTTGCTCCATACTCGACTATCTCCTCTGTCAGATTTGCATCCTGAATGTAAGATACACATACACCATAGTACCTTGATAATGCATTATTTCATTAAACATATATAATATCATATAAACTTACACAATTTGAAGTATGTGAGAGTGTATAGTTCAGTCGCATGACATATATATACTTACATGAATACATTCTATGAGTGTTATATATCTTTCTCATATGTATGTGCCTATATGTGTATATAGCTAGTATGATATATCTATATATTAAAAAGAGACCTCGATAGAATTTGAAGACTCCTTAGACACAACCACTCCTTGTGTCTCGGCCAATTTCTGCTGCAGAAAATGAATTTCTGCATCAAGCCTATCAGAAAGCACACAGCTTGTGAGGTTCAATTAAAACTCTGTGTGTGTGTGTGAGAGAGAGAGAGAGAGATGCACCTTTCAGTTGCCGCGCTAAGTTTTAATCCAGTAACAGCAGTTTGTGCCAACTCAATTAAATCCGATCTCTTAATCTGTTGAATCACCCGGCTAAGAAAAGAACATACATACACACAAAACACACAAAACACACAAACGTGTGTGTGTGCGCGCTAACTAAACCTGAATTTCTTCGGAAAGAGACGAGAAGGCTTTTGACAGGTCCTGAATGCTACTTATGAAAGCCTTATGCAGCTCTTCTCCTCCTGCTAAACATAATCTGCACATAAAATACACATCTCAAGCAATCCATCTATCTAAAGTCAGGTGCTTACCCAAAAATTTCCGATAAAAGTCCGATCTCTTCATCTTGTGGGGCTTCAAGAATCTAAACAAACATACACCATATACATACATATATAAATATACATATACATATGTATGTCTGCGTAGTATGTATGATACCATTGAAGTGACAATGTGTTCCAGAGCACGACTCTCAAGAAAAAATCACGAAAGTTCATTGCTTCCCCTTATTGTCGAAATCATAGAAGAGAGTCTGGAAAGATGAACCAAATAAACACACATTCATATGATGATGCCTACATACACATTTACATACATAAGTGTGTGTGTGTGTGTGACATACCATGTACGTTTTTCTGGGTGAAGAAGCTCCATCCTCCACAGTATCAGAATTCTTGGGAGACGCTGGATTAGAATCTGCATTTCCTGGCTTCTTTATTTCCTGATCGATCTCCTTAAGTGCAGCCAGCCATCTTGCAAGTGCTTGAAGCCTCTGGGTACCTCTCGCATTGAGGGAAACCTCATTTAGTCGCCTCACAGCATCCTTGAAACTATTCAAGTTTCTCCCCGACTGTAGGAAAAAAAATATTCATACAATGTATCATATTCTCTTCTCTCTCTCTCTCTCACACACACACACACACACGCGTATCTAGATATGTTAATACGTATGGGCTTGTTCGTAGTGGTCTTACGACAGAAATGAGTAGATAACCTGTCGCTGTGGTAAGTGGAGTAGAAAGACCTACCCTACAACTGCATAAGACATGCACACCTATACACACTCACACACACACACATCATATATGCATGATATACATATGACACTGCATTCATGAATCACAAACATGGATGAACACTTACAAATGCAATAATTTAAATATGTTATTGATGGGTAGGAATTTGATGGGGAGAAAAACAGAATGTGGATGCGAAACTTGACATAGAAGAACAAAATGCAATGTAAATCTTACCAGTCGATCTTGAACGATTTTGGCGCTGCCGGCTGCTTGATTGTACACAGCTCCTGCGTAGTTCCGGACGGTGCGACTCAGATTGTTCTTGCTGCCCACCTCGGCCGCCTTGTTCAGCGCGGATCGCAGCCACGACATCTTCTTCTCTGCCATAAGCCCTAACCCTCCAGATCCTTGACTTAAACACTACATTCCCTGTTTTAATTAATTATTTTAAGTTTGAATTAAGATTTTACTTTTTAACTCTTTTTAATATATAGATATACCTATAATAATATACAGGTTTTTTTCAAGATTTATTTAAAATATTCGTACATTCTTATAATAAGGATAATTTTTATATTAAGTTAAATTTAAAGAGATTAAAGCGAGTAACATAGTATTTAAAATATAAACATTAAAATTATGTAAAATATAATTTATAAATAAAAAGATACAATTATCGATAATGCAAACCTGAATCAATAATATATCCTCTGTTTTAGGGTTCAAACAGTCGAGAACCCTAATGCAAGGTCGTCCTCCAAGGTGAAAGAATGGAGGATCGTAAGCAGCAGATTCATCGTCCTCCCATTGCGCCGATCAATATACCTACCCGGTCAGCAGCATTCACTCCTCGTTCTCTCTCATTCAGCCATTCAATCTTCCCCTCTACACCCACATCTTTCCCATCCCCATCCCCAACCCCAAAATCCCGTCCCCGTCCCCCAGAATCCCCTATCTGGCTTCTCATTCTGCTATTTCATACTCTCCCACTCTACATTTCGCATATTTGGATCAATTCTGCTCCCCTTACCATATTTGTGTTTGTTCTTCTACTCTCTTCTTCGATCACATTCGCACTCCTGCAAGAGAAGCAAGCCAGGACGCTCGTCCGATCCTCCTTGTCAGCTTCTCAATGGTAATATATGTATATGTATGTACGCGTATGTATTATATTTGTAGAATACGTAAAAGGTCGTTAATACAGTCTTCGAAGTTTGCATACATCCGCTACTCTTTGTGGGTGTGCGCGCGTGTGTGTGGGGTATACAGCCCCCTCCCATATCATACTTAATTAAGTTAATTATTTATACATGAATTTGGTATATATAAATTATCTTAAACACATTTTTTTCCTTGGTTTTCATTATTTGCCATTAATCAAGTTTTAATTAATTACCACTAATAGAAAAGGGGGGCTGTATAGCATAATCGTCCCTATGTGTGTAGATATAGATTCTTTGAAAATGTACTTGTAGTTAGTAGTCCTTTGTGTCTACAGTATAATCAACAATGCAATGTATCTATTCTTATACTGTGTGTACATTAGTTGTATAGTTATTCTTCTTACATTTCAGCATACGATCGAGTTGTGATATGTATATAAGTTTCATCTGTTATATATAGGTGTATGATTTTAGTAAATCATAAGATGAAACCCTCTCTCTCTCTCTCTCTCTCTCTCTCTCTATATATATATATATATATTATATCACGTGTTTCCGAGCAACATGACTAAGCTCGTCACGTGTACCAGGGTTCTACTTTTGGAAACGGTCTATTGACAGCCGTCTCAGTCTATCTCAAGCTCGACGGACTCCGTACATGTGGTCCGCTAATAACAATACTGTCCGAGTACGGAGGAATATTACTTGGTCAAATCTTGTTTAGGAACTCACAGACATCAACCATCCGAGGTGTACTTATTACAGTCCTCGACTTGTACTCCTCTCACAAGGCTGGGCAATAGAGTCTTGCTCACCACTTGGTATCAAAGCTACAGGCAAGTCCGATATAACCAGGTCGGGTATACTGGGTATACTGCATGTGCCCAAACTGGGCATTGTCCGACTCTACCAGTGTGGTCTCCGATCTTATCCGGGTTCTTACACACGTTATCCAAGTCACTACCACAACAGAGTTCGCTCAGGATGATACCCAAGAAGCGTGTCCATGGGCTAACAAGTGTATGTGCGGTGTTACTACTGTTACCATTTGTGATATTTCAGCTAGACGGGCTGTTTGCTGCACATGTGTCTGCGATCTGGCCGTTACTTAGTGTTGTTGTGATTGGTTTTGCACGGTCTATTGCCGGAGATTTCTACTTTGAGGACCGGTTGCTCATGCCGCCTGGAAGCCCGAGGCACGTGTTTATTACCTTGTGTTGCTGTTGCTCGTTGGATCTCTTCTTTAGCTTGGATATTTCCCCGCTTGGCTTTCTCCTCTGCTCGGCTATGCTTTTCGCAGGTAATCATATTATATATTGTGTACTTTTATATGTCTATAGCTATATGCGTTATATATATGTAAAACCTGGTCTCTCTCTCTCTCTGGCTATCTACATATTGCATTGTGTGTGTGTGTGTGAGAGAGAGAGAGAGACACCGCTAACATTTAACTACATTCTTATTAAGGAGATATAATGCCGATGTTTTTGTGTGTATCTGTTTGTGTACCTCTCTCTCTCTCACACACATAAGCTGATTGAACATAACAGGTGTTCGTGAGCTAGCAGTGAAGAGCTCGGCATTCTCATGGGACTCGATCGCGGAGAAAGAAGCCTCCGACTCATTCATAAAGGGACCACTCCGTCACATACTCACAGATCGCAAGTCACGCAAGATAGCCTTGTTCCTGGCCATGAACGCAGCCTTCATGGTCGTGGAGTTTATCTCAGGCTTCATGTCCAACAGTCTAGGCCTCATCTCGGATGCATGTCATATGCTCTTCGACTGTGCTGCACTTGCTATCGGACTCTACGCTTCGTATATCTCGAAGCTACGCCCCAATACGGTCTTTGGATACGGGTACGGCAGGTTTGAGGTACTCTCTGGGTATGCTAATGCTGTCTTTCTTGTTCTTATTGGTTCACTTATCGTGCTCGAGTCCATAGAAAGGATACTTGATCCTCCAGAGATCTCTACAGAGAAGCTGCTACTGGTTTCTGTTGGAGGTCTGCTAATAAACGTGGTTGGGCTTATATTCTTCCATGAGGAGCATCATCATGCTCACCATCATCATGGGCATCATGGGCATGAACATCATGGGCACGAGCATAAGACGCAGGAACTTAACAGTCATGGTCACAGCGAGCACGCACACCATGGGCATGGGGATGAACATGGACATCATGATGAACATCAAGAAAGGGATTGTGGACATGAGCATGGGGATGGTCACGAACATCATGTACATGAACATCACGATCATCAACATCAACAAGAGCATGGACATGTACAGCATCGTGATCATGGACATGAATGTAGCATGCATGAACATCACAATCATGGACATCAACAGCAGGGGCTTGGATACAACGGGCATCATGGGCATGAACATAACGATGGAGATCATATTCATGACCATGGGCATCACCACGATCACATTGATCACAACATGCAAGGGATATTCCTCCATGTGTTAGCAGACACACTTGGGAGTGTGGGGTGGTGATTTCTACACTCTTGATCAAATACAAGGGGTGGATGTTCGCAGACCCAGCATGCTCCATCTTCATATCCGCGATGATCATCGTCTCTGCAGTTCCCCTGTTACGAAACTCTGCGGAGATCTTGCTACAGAGGACACCCAGGTCTGCGGAGAAACACTTATATTCAGCTGTGGACAAGATACGGCGGATCGAAGGCGTGGTTGGGTTAGACAAGGTTCATGTGTGGAGTTTTACGAACACGGAAGTAATTGCGACTGTCCATGTGCATGTTTCGAGGTTGGCTGATAAGAGTTTTGTAAGGGACAAGGCTTTTAATCTGCTTAAGGTGCTGGGCATTACAGACTTGACTATTCAGGTTGAGGAAATGTGAAGTTTAAACAGCTATTTTGTATCACCAGAATACACTTCTCTCTCTCTCTCTCTCTCTCTCTCTCTCTCTCTCTCTCTCTCTCTCTCTATATATATATATATATATCACACACACACACAAAGCGTCAGTCTAATTAACCGGGTTCTACTCGTGTTTATGCATATACGTAGATACAATAGGTAGCTGCTATACTTGGTATACGCATGTACACGTACGTCGCATTATGGTACATCAGATATATAATATAATAATTATTTAAATATCATTATAGATATATAATAATTGAAGTTATAATGTTAACACATAAGCGTTTGGCGAGACGTAGAATGGATGTAATTGCATGTAAGTATATACTAATATTGTTTATATGATCAAAACTTTACTATATTATTATACATGTGATGAGTTTAATAATGTGCACCATTTATTTTTAAATTTTTAATTTGAACACATTTCACCTAACCTTACATAATTTGAACTTGTATACAAATAGCGGTAGGCATTAGAAGAGATTTTTTAACAAATATATGACGTGTATATAGTTTTTATTAATTGGAAGTTAGATGGTCTCTATCTTACGTATATGAACAATTCATTTTTCAAATATATTTATCTCGTTGACATCTTACATATAATTTAAACTATATATAATATTTAAATATGGGTATGTATATATTATATAATGTTCTTTTCTTTACATAGAATATATATATATTTATATGTTTATAAGTACGTATTTATGGATATTATAATGTTTCATGCTTAATAGAGTGGTGAGCGTAATCTACACGCTTTCTATCATATTGTTATTTATCCCTTACATAAAACATATGATCTTAATATATATTTTCATTTGTTTCATACATAAGTGGAAATATTTAATTTTGGATAAAGGACGCCAGTGTTGTATTATATTAATTAAATTGTTTGTCTTAAACTTTTTAAAAATGAAAATAGTAAAAAAATATTAGTTATGTCATAACTTAAATTTTAAAACATAATAATAAAAAAGAAATTAAACCACAAGACTGTATTTTCATTAATTATTATAAAATGATGAGTTTAATAGTCAGTGATACTAAATGTACATTTTGTGTGCTATTCGGACATGGTAAAAACCAATATTTCGGATGTCAAATAAATCATCGTCGTCGTTTTAAACCTTAAATATGATTGAAAATTTTAATTTTAGACCTGGATTTATATTTGACAATGTAAACAATAAAATTTCATTATTATTATTATTATTTATTTACTTATTTAAATTTGACATTATCAGTGTTTCCTTTTCAATCTCAAACTCTCAAACTTAGTCTAGACGTGTGTTTATAGTATTATACATTGGCTTGACTGAAAACTTGCATAAGCTTGGTCAAGTCTTTAACTCGTGTTGTTACTTGACTTATACTCCTTTTATATTAACTAATAATGATTGATTAAAATAGTAGATAGTCCAAATGATAATAAGGTTCTAAATACTACTAGGTTACGCATATGTTTAGGACACTTATTTATCAGATTTATTATAATACTACTAATAAACTCTCTCTCTTTAATAGTATGTGTGTGTGCGCCATAACTCCTCTGAACATATTGGCGCATACACAAAAGTTTGAGTTTAAACCATAATTCTCATAGATAGCTTTTTATCTTGTGTTTGATGTTAGGAGACGTGTGTGTGCGAGCGTGTGCGTTGTGTGTGTTCGTTGTGAAACTTACTATACACATGTTTACTACACCCCGGGATGGCGAAGCAGGTTTGCGTAACTCTGAGTTCGTAGCAAACGCCCGCGTAAGAAAAAAAACTTGCAGATTTAACTTGATTTTGTTAGTGTTTAATTTGGTACGATAGTTGTATTAAGACTAAGAAAACAAAATACAACAATACTAAAATAATTAAAAGAATAACATGTGTGTCGTATAAGATTTGCGTCAAAATTTTAATTCAAAGGGTAAACACACGGTAACACGTGGCTTCTAAGTATAAATATGATTTTTTGGTATCATCGTGTGTTCTAATGGGTCGTTTTGTGTTATCACCCTTTATGAATAATAGTAAACAAACTTAATATCCTGCCCTAATAGACCTCAACACTATTCAAGAGACGTGTGCTCTTACATATTGATCATGATAAATGGAGGAATCACCTTGTAGTATAGAACTAATTTGATTCATAGTTAATTCTTAAGAGTTTGTGTAGCCAAAGTATTAGTGACAACAACCCTTAAACCCTAACCCAAGGGGTTTAGGGTGTGGGATTAGGTCAACTCTCGATATGCTGATATAACCAATTAGAAACCTAATTAGGACATGGAAAACCAGGATAAGAATTTTTTAAAAGATTTGCTTAAATTTTTTTTATAAATACCTGATGACACCTAGTTGATACAGAAGTGTACTAAGTGGACTTACATTTATAGCTTGTTAACATAATTTGATAAGTAACAACAGTCAACGTCTAAAATAAATAGGAATTGTAATAAAACTATAATATTGACCTTAACACACCCTTAGGATTTGGTTCATCACATTTAAAGAGTTATTTAATTCATTTTATTTAATAATCTATTTGCACACCTACAAAGTCATATTTAAGTATACATTTTGAGAGTCTAAATGTTGACGCTTTCTTGTCTACACCACATCTAAGCGAGTCCATCTTAATTTATAATGTGAATAGTATTTGTGCTCTTGTTTAATTGTGAATATGAATTCTTAGTAGTTGGGTTCATAATGTGGGTTTTTTTTTACCAATTCCTAAGGGTTTACAAAGTGGAATTCCAAGGGTGTCATTTGGTAAGTTGTGCAAGTGACACCAAATGGATGTTCTTATAAACATTTCAGATATGACCTCTAAGGCCATATTGTGGTTCAACACTGAGGAGTTGGTCACTCTAACAAATATATATGCTTGTGTTGGAATTAAGCTTTGGGCATGAAGATTAGGTCTTGTAACCATGTGTGTTTGTTTACATTTGGTTAGGGATGTTAATGCTATGGCTAAACAATTTAAGTTTGTTAGTAGTGGCCCTTTAGTGAAACACTCGTGTGACGTATAAGAAAATACTTATGTGTAGTACATTTGCGTTAAGTTAACTCATCAAGTATATTTCACAATTAAGTAAGACACATTTTAATTGTGGGCATGGAATCTTGACTGATAGGTTTTTCTTATCGAATTCTTGAGAGTTCACAAAGGGGCTCTAAAGTTAACATTTGAATAACTCTTAAATTTAAGGGGCTATAGCATGATAACATACATTTTGAAAAACAATGTTACATGAAGATGTACACTAAACTAAATAGTACACATACAACACCCAAGACACACCCTTTAAGGTTGTTTCATAGGCTCAATACCAAGGATTAGATACTCTAGTAAGTAAGCATGCTTATGCTCACATTAGGCTATTAAGCCTTAGGCATTTGCCCAAGGGATACTAGCTCTTGTAACTAGGTGTGCTATTGAGAAGATGATGTTTTTCTTAAGATCCAGGGGTTGAACAACCTAATCTTATTAGTAAGAGACCTTTTATGAGGCACTTTCAAGGTTAAGTAATTAGGGTAATCTAAACCTAGCCTTAGGCAATCTACTTAGTAGAACATTTGTGTTCACCTACAGCACACACTTGTGTCCTCATTAGGTACTATCTTTAGGTCTAAGGTACGACTTGGTCACTCAAACCCTTAGGGCTTAGTCGTAGTTCAGGGTACCCATGTCGCCTTAAAGGAGTTGTACTCCCGGATGAGGGTGATTCTCTCAAGGGGTAATAGACAATGCCTTAGCTCTATCACGAAGGTATGTGTGAGACACATCTCCTTCGTGGGGTTAGGGTATGAACTTGTCTAGGTCTATTGAGACAAGATTTTGAAATCTACTTGGGTTCTCCTCTAAGGTTTGGGATATATTTTAAGATCATGTAAGACAGTGTCTCTTACCCCTTGAGAAATCACCCTCATTCAAAAGTACAATGGTACCGACTAACCCATAAGGGTTTGATTGGCTAAGTTGTATTTTAGACATAGAACTTAATAAGGACACACCATATGTGAACACGAGTGTTTTTTAAGTAGTAAACTACTTAAGGTTAAGTTTGAATAACCCTAAGTACATAACCTTACGAGTGCCTCATGAAAGGTCCCTTGTTAATGAGCTTAGGTTGTTCAACCCCTAGATCTCAAGGAGAACACACCCCTAGCCAATTATGTAAATAACACATTCAATTACTCCCTTGGGCAAACACTCAAGGCTTAACACTCTAATGTGAACACAAGCATGCAACCCCTTAGCATTGAGCTTATGAAACAAGCGTGCCTTAGGTGTTATTCGTGTGTTATTTAGCCTAGTGTTATATTTTCATGTGACAATGTTTCTCAAGATGTGGGTTATCATGCTATAGCAGGTGCCACGAACATGGCTCTCAAATGTTAACTTTAGGACCCTTTTTGAGAATTTAGTAAGGAAAACCTATCAACCAAGATCCCATGTCCACAATTGGAAAAGAATACAAATGTGTCATGTTTAACTGGGAGTGCTCATGAAAGAGAAGGTTGGAAATAAGCCTTTACCTCTAACCTTTAGAACGTGCAATCTTATAAAAACTCTCAAATATGAATTTGTCAATGTTAAGTGTAAGTTAGAACATACCTTTATTGTCTTGAAGTTAAGGTGGCACAACAAAGGGTTGTGTTTTAACAACACAAGCTAAAGCTTACACTGGTATAAAAGTAACGAGCTCATTCATGAACAGAAAAACCCTCACTACATATATTACAATATGACAAAAGCCTTGCTTTTTTGGGTTAGCACAAAATTTTATTTTCATAGGAATATGCTTGAGTGGGTTAACTTAAATCATGGGGTTTAAGGGTTAAGTCAATATAAATTGAAATTATTAAATTTTTATTAATTAAAAGAAAAAGAAAGTCAAGAAAATATTCAAAATCTAATTTTAACATTTAGAATTTTGACTTGAAATATTTTTAAAATGAACCTTTTTCTCATATGAAGCCATGCAAGCTCGTGCCCCATCCTTATGCATCTCGTGCATGACCTGGACCACCGAGACCTAGACCACCTTAGATACTCTATTATATATTCTAAAGCATATCCCATCAACATATTCCAATACGTATTCAGACATTACAATTTGGTTCCAATAATAAGCATTAAACAATTCTTAAGATGTGAAATACTAAAACGTACAATGGCACCGAGGGTGCCTGAACGTTGAAGAAACAATAGTTTATCGCATGTTCGCTCCAACACTTTCTTTATTTAATATTAGAGGCATTCCTTATTTTCTTATTTACGTAAGTGAATCCTTAACGTTACCCTAAGAGGTTAGGGTAACCCTAACAGAGTTTAATAAATAAAAACACTTAACTTTCAAAATAAAAACTACGATAACTTATACTTAAAAAGGACCTTCAAAGCAAAGAGTAACTTTAGAATCGAAATTATAACAACTTGTACTTAAGCTTGAGCATGTAAATACCCCACTTTATCATGGTCTTATCATATGTCAATATACTCTTGAGTACGGATTCACGAGCCAGTCAACATACATAGATCCAAGAAAGCCTAGCCTATGTATATATACAACCGCAGTTACAAGCCAAATCCTATGTGCAGTTTTATACGCTGTGAATATGTCCTGCAAGTGCAAGTTATTCCATCGACATTTTCCTAGAGCATATCTCTATAAAATATTCTTCTGCCCTAAACATATGTGAAACATGTCAACAACGTCACCAAGCAAACACCAACCAGCACCTATAAACATCAGGTTCATTTTTTACAAAGGCACCGTGATCTACTTCTAATTTAGTGTAAGCTTTCGTATGAAATGACACACGAACCTGTACATTTGCATGACATTTAAATCTCAAGATATTGAAATTGAGATAATTTCAACTCAGTTTGGTCAAGTCAAGTCCATAGTCAAACTTGGCAACCTTATGACTATTGAACTTAAAAAAACTATATATATATATATAGTAATATTTAAATGTAACACAGTGTTTCGGCATGCCAAATGTACAGGACAAAACTCTATATGGAGACTAAGCCATAAGCATTTATTCCTATAACCTTTTCAGAATTGACCTCGTTCACACTATTTCTTATATTAGTTAAGTTAAATGAAAAATGTAGGTGTTTAAATAACTATGTCTCTATACAAATAAATAATCACAAACTCTGTACTTATGGTGTACACGCTTAGATTTGAACATTTGCATATGTCCTTTCCAAATACAACAAAAAATACAATCCCTACAGTAGAGCTCACAAACAATTATTATGTGTTGTATATACAGTGGTTCCTGTATGTAGGTGTCACCCATAAAGACAAAGCTATTCACACCATGCCACGTAAACACCTTGATAGTCTAGGCATTTTAATATCCATTTGCCTGCAACTGGTCGTGAATCTCAAGCCTGCAACTGTGTGTTAATGTACATGTAGGTTTTGTATTTAACGTTTTGTTCAGTCCAATATCAGACATAAGACTTGATAACAGACATAAAACGCCAAGTTATTAGGAATATTTAACTAGATTATATGTGTAAGAAATAGTGAGAGGACCATTGACACGTTATACCACGGTGAGAAGATTATATATGTATAAGAAATAGTTAGAGGCCCACTTACACAAAGAACTAGTTTACGACGACTTTGTAAATTTCAAATATGCAGTCAGAAACAAACAAGTAAAGCCGGAAATAATACGTGTGGTCTGGAGGGTAACCTGTTGACAGAGTAAAGGGAGTATTACTCGTTCTTCACAGGGTATTATTACATACCCTTTGAACCATTCAATAAAACATAGTTATCTCCATGCAAGCGGCTTCAAGCAGTCAAACACGTAATCATTCTAAAGGACTAGTTTTGCAACGTGTTAATTAGTGTTTTTTTTAATGTCTTGACCACGACTTTAAACAATAGCTAATTTGAGTCTTTCAGCACGAGGCAGGCAACTATCCAATTCTCGTCTCGTTCCTGGAAACCGGTTTGGTACGAAAGCTCGAGGTTATTCCGGTATATATATATATATCTTCAAACAAAAGTCTTCAATGCAAAGTTATTGGATGAATCATTTGAGATCTATCCATACATACAATTTTTGCATATATAGTTCTCTGCACAAGTTGTATTTTCTCATAAATTTCACTGCAAAATGGTTCGGGGCCATGTAGCTGCTGCAATGATGCGGAACTCAACAGGGGACCTTGGTCCCCTGAAGAAGACGCTCTCCTTATGTCTTACATACAGAAACATGGTGAGAAAGGAAATTGGCGAAAGCTTCCCAAGGCAGCAGGTATGCAAACTCACTCGCTCCAAAGTTGAAACACATTTGAGATCTAGCATGTCAAACACTACTGAAAATAGATTCATACAATTAAATAGAATCTACTATGTATAATAGAGTAAGTATTGAGAACTTCAAGAGCACATTTAGATTGATAATCAGTCTCTTTCTACATCATATAACAGCATATTCCTGAATCTTTTCATATACTTAAATATGTACTTGCAGGACTCCAGAGATGTGGTAAAAGCTGCCGGTTGAGATGGCTGAATTACTTAAGACCCGATATCAAACGGGGGAATTTCTCAGAGGATGAAAGTGATCTAATCATCAGGCTGCATGCATTGCTCGGAAACAGGTATAGTACATCCCCAATGCATAGATATACATGTTTATAATACGGTTTGATGTGCAGATGGTCAATTATTGCCGGAAGAATACCGGGTAGAAGTGACAATGAGATTAAAAACTACTGGAACTTTCACTTGAGCAAGAAGTTGCTAGGCATGGGAATCGATCCCAAGAACCACAAGCCTTTGAAGCAGTTAAACACTGATAGCTTCCCATCGTCGTCTCCAAATGAGAAATTGTACTCCCTGAGGCCCTCTTATTCATCGAGTACTTCCTCGTTTTCAAATTCAAGTACCAGCGATACATCAGAAAGCTTGGATTCTACGGATTATTTTGAAGATATACGTCCGATTATGAATCCTTGTTATACTTATCTTCCTTCGTTGATACAAACTCAACAAGCTGACAATGACAAGCTGTCGAGTCTAGACTTCTTAGAAGGTCCTATATTGGAGCCTCACGACTTACTTGAAGTCCTTGATTTCTTATGAGCAGTCATACATAAGATGTACCATGTACAGTCAAAAATAGATAGACATCTAAAAGTCTCTCAATTGTCAAATAATGAATTTGCTACTGCCATTGTTTGATAATATTATAATAATACACTTACCCGTTTTAAAATGCCTGATTAAGCCTGATTAATATTTATATGAAATAAATAATATTAAATATGAATTTTTCTTTTATTATATCGCTACTACTTGTAATAACTGGCAATATAAGGATATACAACAATTTATTAAGTTTTGCAGCAATTGTTGTCGTTTATCTAACATGCATTTACATATAGACACGCACATACGGATCGAATTTGTTTGTTTTTTATGTATATTAAAATTTAAATTATGTTATTCTAGTCAATCACGAAATTAATGCATAGACACGTAGTCGTGACAAGTCTTAAAATGAGTGACGAATGCGTGGACTTTCTAAGCTATTATGAAATATGGTTGCATGTTGACTTGACGACAGGGCTCTGTAGCCGTTGATCTTATGGGATAATATAAGAATATGCCAAGTGAGATAACTCAGGATTGACGGCAGGTCAGAAGATTTTAAACACGTAACACGTGTCAGAAGATGGTTTGAAATTTGTGGATTTTACCTTGACTAAATATATGGAATCGACGACTTATTGACATAGTGTGTGCATGCTATTGTGAATTAAGGATCGTTTCACACCACACTTAGCAGTCAAACCCTTAACCGTAACCTTCGTTAATACAGCCGGAAATATGTAATTAGTATGCCGGAAATATGTAACAAATAAAGTTAAGAGACGCTAAGTGGAGAGAGGGGTCATTTAGCGTCCTTAACTTACCGTCCGGCATTAATTATTGCATATTTCCATGCTTAAGGGTTTGCCTAACTGTACGACCATTGGCAGGGGTTAGTTGAGTAGTAGAGTTGTGTGCGTGTGCGTGTGCGTGCGTGCGTGTGTGTGAGAGAGACAGAGTTGAACATTGGGAGGTCGTGTTGATTGTATGAGAAGCGCTTTATACTTTAAAACAACATATATGCTCTACCTGTGTATATATATATTGCTTTGTATGTGTGTGTGTGTGTGTGTCTGTGTATATGTGTTTCTGTATGTGTTTTCTGCATGTACATATGCTTTACGTTTGTCAACGTAAATACGCTTTTCGTATATGCCTCCTGTGTATACATATGGTTGATTATATTCTGTGTGCATATATATACTGTCTGTGCATATGCTTCTTCTGTATTTCTGCGTGTCTGTGTGCTGCTTATTTGTTTCTTTCTTTTTATATATCCACGTGTATGCTTTATTGCTCTCGTGTGATTATATGCTTGTCTGTGTTTATGTGGACTTGAGCATATATACGGATACGATAATATTGTTGTATGGAAATGTAGATATATGTTTTATTTTGGAATTAAATATCAAATTATAAATTTTACGTAAATTTTAAAATATATTAATATTGAAGTGCATGAATAAAAATGTAATTTCTAAATTTTCAGGGATATATATGAATACAACAAAATTATAGGGGTTATGTAATTTTCCCTTATATATAATTTCATTTCAGTTTATTTCAATTTTTTAAATTAAATTTATGTTTATCCTATTATTTCATTTTATTTCATAAATAAATCAATAATGACAGAAACATTTCATTTAGTTTTAATAAAATTAATAATATCTGGATTTGCTTAAATAAAGATTTATATTAAACATTATTAAAATTATAAAGTTTTTAAAATAAAATTCTGTTTCATAAAAATTAATTTTTTATATTTTTATATTTATATTAGTGAAACTTTTAATGGTAATGCTAAAATTAAAACAATTTATATTTTAACTTTTTCTACTTTAATTTATAAAGTTTAAATTTAACTGAAATTGTAAAATTCTAAAGCTTTAGGAAATTTTATATTGTAAATACAACACATTCTACAAAAATAAATAAATAATATCTAATATTAAATTAATATACAAAAATAAACACCTCATCAATTTTTTTTAAAAATCAACGATGGTCAATACATTAATTCAACAATGGTCAGCACATCTGAATCAACATGATATCTGCTGACGTGTTCCATACTAGTGCGTCTTTTCCGCGTGGCGTACACGGGCGCCATGCCCATGGTGCGTGTGAGAACGAGGCCCCACGTCCACGTCAGCCGCCACGTCCCTCCACGTCACAAGTTCTTCTCATATTTCAGACGCATTTCATGCACGCTACTCACAGGTCTTCTGCTTGCCTCACATTCCTCCAAAACAGGATGAATACTTTCCCAGTTTGTGAAAAAATGAACTGTTTTGTGAATCAGTTTGTTTTAGTGCACGGAGATGGCGATGATGATGATTCACCAGACGTCGCTCCAGCTGCATCAGAAGGATTTGTCACATATTTCCTACTCGGGGAGGAACAAATGCTGCCTAAGATCCATGAACAAATTCAAGTATGTGCGTGCGTGTGCGTGTGCGTGTGTAAATAGATAACCTGTTGTTTTGTAGAAGATGATGATCACGGAGGAAGCCACATTTCGATTCCGCATTCGGATTTGAATCGCGTATATGGCTCTCTTTTGTTTCCAGTCGAAGAAATCTTGTAACGTATGACATGAATATGTATTTAAAAGTTTTCTTCGACATGAATGTGTGTTCTGTGCTTCTTAACTTCAGTCTATACATATGATACATGTACAGTTTCTTGTGAAAGTTTTCTGTATGCGTGGATACATATATACACACGCTGTCGAGGTGTTAAATTCGATCAGAGAATGTGTATGTACACGAATACTGTTATGTATTTCTATGGGTACAACTTATGTGTGTTTAACAATATCTCGTGTTCGTGACACCTCTCTCTAAGTTATCTTTCCAAGTTGAAGTAAGATCTTGTAATGAATCATATTTTAGAAATTATGACATCAGCAACTTACATGTTCCCAGTAAATAATAACAATAATAACATATACAAGTTCAGTTCAGGTGCTTATATATGCGTGGGTGCTTATACTAAGAGAGACAGAGTCTATATATACATAACAATTAGCTGATATCATTAACGTGCTGACTTAAGCCAGAGTTTCACATCTTCACCGTTTGCAATAAAATAACCAGCAGGTTTCATATTCTCCACAAACGGAGCCTCCATACTTTTCAACACACCATTTACAAAACCACTCAAACTTAAACTATCAACAGCATCCTTCGCTCTCCCGGTCCCAGTTTCCACCATCAACTCATTAGGCAAATCCTCAATCTCACACTGTACACTCTTAATCCACATATGAATTGCACACTCTGCCGTGAAGAAGGAAAGCGTTCTCAAGTTAAGCTGCCACAATGTAGGCAGCTTAAACTCAATACCGTCGTATAAACCGTTCGCAATACCATCTTTCAGTATAAACTGAGCTTCATCCCTCTTGTTTAAAACCCAACACAAGTCTATCAATGCATTACACATGCACCTCCTTGGCATTTCACCATTCTCCTTTAACAAGTAAGCTCGAATGTCCTCCATGAGCTGTTTGGTCTTGGTATTATCTTGTACAGCGATTCTGAAGTCTAATAACCTTGACACAACCACGTGTAGCTGAGGATCTACTCTGGATATGCAGCATACAACCTGGAGACGTTCTTCATGGTTGATATGTGGTGAGTTCAAACATGACAGTAGTATGGAACTCATCCGGTTGTTGAGTTCGCAACCCCCTCCTATAGAGACCTCCTCAAAGATCTTTGGTATCTCACTGAACTCATGAGAGTGTCTACATGCCTTGACAAGCATTGTGTAGTATGTTGCCTTTGGAAAGCCAGGAAACTTACTTGCTTTCTCAATGAAGATGGATCGGATTTGAGATACTAGGCCTCTAGTTGCATATATGTTCATCAGGATCCCGTAAGTCATGTGGTCCGGTAAGCATCGAGCAGTATGCATTTCATGGATGATATGCTCTGCCCTCTGTATGTTCCCACTATCCACACAGGACCTCAGTAGGGCGTTGTATACCGTCACGTTACATTTCCAGTTGTTTCTCTTTATCATGTCATATACCTGAAATAACATTCTCGTGTGTGTGTGTGTGTGTGTGTGAGAGAGAGAGAGAGAGAGAGAGAGCACAGATAATATAACCACACACACCTCTGCAGCATTGTCGAGTGCGCCAACTTTCGTATGCATCTCAATATAAATACTGAGAGTGACTTCGGATGGCTGGAGTCCATATCTTCCCATTGAATCAAACACTTCCTTTGCAAGGTTCAGTTTGCCAGCCCGACTAAGAGTACCAAGAAGCATATTGAACAACACAACATTGGGTCTCACACCAACGTCTTCCATGTCTCCAAATATCCCAAGAATCCCCTCGTAATCACCTACTTTAGAGTAAACATTCACCATAACCCCATAAAACACTATGTCAGGCCTCCACTTATTGTTCTTTCTCAGTTGGGTATAGAGATCCATAGCTTCAGCTGTACGTCCTGCTTTCGTGTATAAATCTATCATCGAGCTGTATGTGACTTCATCAAAAGAAACTCCCGCTCGTAACAAGTGGTGAAACCAGGTTATCGCACTCTCGATCTTACCGCACCGTTTGCAACATCCAAGGAAAATGCTGAAAGTGAAGTTGTCAGGCATGAGTTCCTTACTAAGCATCATTTCCTGTAACAGATTCTCCGAATGTTCCAACTGTTCGGCGTCTTGTAGTAGCTTCAGTAGCATGTTGTAGCCAAATACAGTTATCTCACATATATCCTGACGGGATTTTGCCCAGATAAAAAACTTAAGACCTGTTTCCCACTTGTCCAGTTTAGATAGCACTGATACAATTGCTCTTGATGAAAGCTGCTCATTCCAGTTGTTGAAGGCTAACGGAACTCCCACATTTTGTATCATTTGTAAAAGCCTGTCTGCTTTGGCTGTGTCCGGTGTCCATGTACTGTTTTTAACACGAGCTTTCCTGTAGTTTACGATTTAAGTAGTGAACTAGTTAAACAGGTCTCTCTCTCAATTATTTTTATGACATTCATATACATTGCATAGATAAGTAACTGTCAATCCTGAGGTTGAGCACCACAGACGTACAAGAATGTGTACAAATACTCATACATTTGTGTATTATATAAACATACATACATACATACATATATATATATATATATATATATATATATATATATATATATATATATATATATATATATATATATATATATATAAGTGTGTGTGTGTGTGTGCAACACATAAAGACACACACATGTTTGACTGTCTATAATGTTTCGTACCTGATGAAAGCAGATCTCTGAGTAGGAACCATGGTGTAGTGATTTTTGGATGAAGAATTAAGGTTCATATGTTGAGTTTGGTCCTGAATTCCTGGAATATTAGTGCAACAATATATTCTATTAATTCTTGAGGATTGAATGCTTGTTGGCTGGCTGGACATTGACATTGAAATCCTGCCCACCTGCATTGGAACCCTTAATGAGTAGATTGATTTAGGGTTTATGAATAAGGGAAATGTGTAATTATGCAAGCTGTGTTATTATTGTATGGAGAGTGCAACAATATATTCTATTAATTCTTGAGGATTGAATGCTTGTTGGCTGGCTGGACATCACCTGCATTGGAACCCCTTATTCATAAACCCTAAATGGAAATGCAAGCTGTGTTATTATTGTATGGCAACTGGACTCTCCAAGTTAAAATTAGGATCCTTATGAACTTGTGCATTCAAATACCCTCCTGCTGTTACAAATCGAGTGTACTCTACTTCACATGTCAAAAAGACCATCGACCTTTTGCTTCTGGTTGCACGTCCAATCAAGAGTTTAAACACGTACCTCATGGGCAATTTGTCTGTGTTTGAATCTCTTGCTAAGTTTGCATTTACTAAGCCCAACATTAATAAATTTAAAAAGAATTCTCTATCGTTGTTTTACAAAACTCATACACATGGCTAAGTAACGTCTTGGGTCGAGATTATGTATAAATTAGCATATTTTACCAACTGATGCAGATATATTAGGTTTGTTGGTTGCGGTTAAATCGTTTCACTTGTGAACTTGTACTTAGAATTTAATTTAAAATGATTATGCATAAACTAACATATTTTATCAATCAGATATATTAGGTCTACTGGATGTGGCTAAATTCTGGATTACATTTTGAAAAGGATTGTCACTAGTGCACTTATGGTCTTTAATTTAAGGGAAAATTAGATTTATTTGTAAAATTACAATTTACCCTTAGAAATTCTAATATTAATACTTTTTCTCAACCCTTCAATCTAAAATATTCTACTCGTTAATATATATTTAAGGAAAAATAAATAAAATCAAAAGAAAATCAAAATAAACTAATTAAATTAGTTGTCTACCAGCCTGTGAGTTATGTTCAACTTGATAATATTGTTCATAATGAAAAAACCTTTTTTTCTCAATCAATGTGTTTTGTTTGTACATGATTTTTCTTGAGATGACTAAAAGGATGAAGTGTTTTATGTGGTTGTGTATTATCCTTGCACAGGCCCTTCAGATTAAAAAGGATACCTATATATGCTCAATAATTAAGCCTTAAGTGAATAACAAGGGGGCATAGGATTGCACATGTTCCCTTTTGAACACGATAGATGTAATTGCATGAGCACATGAAATACTGATGTTTTGTCAATCGAAGTCTTTTTGTGTTATTCTGAGTGAATCTAAAATATTATCATATCAGTTAGATGAACGATGTAATAGTGAGCACGATACTTCATGAATCTAAGCCTTAGTAATATCCATTAAACTAGTGAAAACTATATCACTAGTATCATCCTAAGTTCTATGGTACCAAATCATCATCTTCGATTTAATAACCTTCAACATACTCAAGATTGACAATTCACATGCCTCAATTAGAGACTTTGTTATATTGAATATCAAATGTCCAAAATGTTCTCCCTAAAAAAAAATAATTGCTCAATGCCTTTTATTTGTTAATAGATAACTTTCATGATGCTGCATTTTCCTTTTTCCCCACGCATTTCACTTATTACTTCCTCAAAAGAATGGCTTGAGCAGCCTTTCATAGAAGATGAACAAGCTCCAAACTCTGAACTTCTTTCGAAAGTTCTCCACCAAGTGTCTCATATAATAACCATGTTCCACTTGGCAAAAAATTATGACATTTTTATTATGCCACATGGATACGGATATGAATATGGATATGGATAAAAATATAGAAAAGGATATGAATAAGGATAAGGGTCACTAAATTTAGTTAAGACCTAATTTGGCTTCTTCCATTATAGTATATAAAGGTAAACAAGATTAGGGTTAAGTATTCTGATTCAAAACAAGTTTAGGAGCTAAGCCTCTTGTCTTGTTTCAATCTCTGTAATCTAACTTGTTTCTTGTCTTTTCGGTTTGATACCATGACGGCACAACGGACATGGTATTGTTGAGTACCAGAAACCTGAAGGTTCCAACAACTCTTTTGAAGAAGTTTCTATCGCACTACATAGGCCTATACAAGGTGGTGAAGCGAGTAGGGAAAGTGGCTTATGAGTTAGATCTTCCTCCAGAGTTGAGAACAATACACAATGTGTTTCATGTCAACTTGCTTGAGCCATTCCACAAGGATGAGAAACATCCACATAGATATCATAGTTTGCGTCCGCCTCCAGAGTTAGTTAGTGAGGAGAAAGAATTTGAAGTTGAGGCGATATTAAAGGGGCGAAACATTCATGGACGGCGAAAACATAAACGTGAATATCTTGTTAAGTGGAAAGGATACCCGGCATGCGAGTCGACATGGGAACCATTGGAGAGTTTGCAGAACGCGATGGAGTTAGTGAATGAGTTTGAGGCGAGGTCTCAAACTGATTAAGAAATAAAGTTATTTCTTATTAACCTAGGGGCCGACAGACAACCTTAACTAGAGGCCTCCAATATAAATTCTAGTTAACTTAAAGAAATTAACTAACTTGTTGTCTGTGTCGGGTGATAGACTTTGCAGACGTGCAAAAGGTCTCCAAATGACTTCTTATCGCAGATGGTGCCTCCGGCAGCTGAGTTCTCACTCAGTGAACGACGGTTCTGAAGTATTTGGCTTCGCGTAATGCAAGGGGGTAATAAAACTTGTGAACTTTTTGCTGACTCCGCATAGAGTGATTAGCGTTAATTTTCAGTTAATTTTTCCTAACCTAGTCTAGTCTTGGAGTTAGACGTCAACGAGGACGTTGACATTTCCAAAGGCGGGGAGTGTGTCATAGTTTTTACTATGACTCGACCCTTTACTTTGGGATTTGACTGTTGTTACTTACCGAGTTGTGTGACGAACCCTAGATGTAGTAGGAAACAGGCCCGTTTAATGCACTTGGGTATTTAGTGATGGTCCGGCCGGGTGTCATTAGGTATTTGCAGGAAACTCTAGGCGAAGCTAAAACTTACCTTCTAGAAACTCTCCCCCAGTTTGACGTTACAAAAGATAGATTTTCCGTTAAATATAGCTTGTCAAAAAGGGTTAGGGACACCCCTAGGGTTGACCTAACCCTAGGGTTGCCCTAACCCCATGCCCTAATACCCCCCCCCCTAAGGGTTAGGTTAGGACAACCATTTTCTCTAAGGGCTGGCATTTTCGTGCCAGCCCACTTACTCATTTAGGTAAACAGGGGGGGGGGGGTCCGTCACATAAATAAGGTAGAGTATATGTCAGAGTTTTAACCCAAAGGGCCAACACGTGGCAACACGTGGCTGCCAGGTGGCCATTCGGCGTCATCACCCTATGTGAGCAACACTAAGTTCCCCAGAACAACCCCAACGACCCCTAGGGTTAGACTCTAATGCCCAAGTGGACAAGAGACTTAGGGTTTAGCCTAAGTCTCCCTAGAATGTCTGCCCCCAGAACCCTTGAGGGATAACCCTAGTTGACTTAGGGTCTTGCCCTAGAAGACCTAGACAGGCTCATGCCCTAACCCCCATCAAGGAGACGTGTGTTCCACACATACCCCCGTGATAGAGCTAAGGCATTGTCACTTACCCCTTGAGGAATCACCCTCATCCGGGAGTACAACCCCTTTAGGGCGACAAGGGGTACCCTGAACCACGACTAACCCCTAAGGTTTGAGTGGCCAAGTTACACCCTAGACCTAGGGCTAGTACTTAGTGAGGACACGAGTGTGCGCCGTAGGCGACACGAGTGTTCTGCTAAGCAAATCCCTAAGGCTAGGTTTGGGATAACCCTAAGCACATGACTTGCGAGTGCCTTACGAAAGGGCTTCTGCTAATGAGCTTAGGTTGTTCAACCCTGAATTCCAAGGAGAACACTCCCCTAGCCAAGTGTGCCAAAGCACACCTAGTTACGAGACCTAACCTCCCTTGAGCGGATGCCCAAGGCTTAGCACCCTAGTGCAAGCACAAGCATGTGTTTGCTAGAGTATCCAACCCCTTGCGACAAACCCATGACATAACCCCAAAGGGCGTGCCTCAGGTGTTGTACCATGTGACATTTAGCCCAGTGTCACATCTCCATGTGACACTGCCTTCCCCGATGTGGGCTATCATGCCATAGCCCTTAGATTCAAGAGTTGCACCAAGTACCACAAACGTGGCTCCTAAATGCCAACTCTAGAACCCCTCAATGAACCCTCAGGAATTGGTACTGTGAACTGTCAAACAAGATCCCACGCCCACAGTTGGACAAGGACACGGATGTGCCTTGCTTGGCTGTGAGTGCTACACCTAGCTTGACGTGGAGGAGGAGGCTGGAGACAAGCCTCAACCTCTGCCTCTTGGAACGTGCATTCCGACAAAACCTCCCAGGCATGGATTCGCCAACGTTAGGGTAAGCTACCCCGAAGGTGGGACGTACCCCTGGCATCTGGAAGTTAGGGCGGCACAACAGAGGGTTGTGCCTTGACGACACAAGCTAGAGCTTGCACCGGGAGAAGAGTAACGAGCTCAGTCATGAACCCAGGAACCCTCACTCCTATACACTACCTTATTTATGTGACAGAGGCCCCCCCCCCTGTTTTCCTGTTTACATAAGTGGGCTAGCACTGAAATCTCATTCCCAGAGGGAACATACTTGGTGAGTTATCCATCGACCCCTAAACCCTAACCTGTCAAACCTGGGGGTATTTTCTAAGCATATCCGACATGCCAACTCACCGGAACTAGCCATTAATCCAACCGGGACACGGAAAACGAGGGTAAGAGTTTTCTAGAAGGTAAGTGCTACCTTCGCTTAGAGTTTCTCGAGATATCTAAGGATAGCCGGCCGGACTACCCCTAAACACCTAAGTGCACTAAGCGGGCTGTTTCTCACTACATTAGGGCTTGTCAACATAGTACAGTAGGTAACAACAGTCAACGTCCAAAGTAAAGAGGAGTCATAGTAAAAACTATGACACACTCCCCGCCTTTGAAAATGTCAACGTCCTCGTTGACGTCCAACTCCAAGACTAGATAATGTTAGAAAAATTAACCAAAACTAACATATCACTCTATGTGGAGTCAGCCAAAAGTTCACATAAGTTTTATTACCCCCTTGCATTACGCGAAACCAAGTACTTCAGAACCGTCGTTCACTGAGTCGTAAACCCAGCTGCCGGAGGCACCACCTGCGACATGAAGTCACTTGGAGACCTTTTGCACGTCTGCAAAGTCTGTCACCCGACGCACACAACACTGGTTAATTTCTTTACTTAACTAGAATTTATATTGGAGGCCTCTAGTTAGTGTTGTTGCCGGCCCCTTGGTTAATAAGAAATAAAGACTTGCTTTATTCCTTAATATTAAATGCTGTTGACGACCTCTGTCGTCTAACACACAACAAGCACTTTCAAATGCTTGACCAAACACCTTCGCATTTCTTTTGATTTTCCAATGGTCCCACATCTCCACATGTTACGATATTATAGCTTACATCTCTGCATCCCTCGGTGCTTCTCATTACCCCTTTTCATAAGGGTCTGCTACTATACCTATCTCTCATTAGTATATAGCTACGCCAGACTAAGTATGAGACTTTTATCGGAATCAAGCTCTTTTCCGATATAAGAGTACAAGTCATAAAACCCTGTTCTTTGTAAACATGTCAATCTGGCCAGAGGCGATCACAGAGGCGCATGGTGTACACATGTATATAACAAGGTCTTACCAATCTATCAACTGCCATTCACTTGGTGTGTTATTAACACAAATTTATTCCCGATAGGAATCAAATTCAGTTAAATCCGTGACCAAGTGTGATAGCCTTACTATTTGTTCTTTCCAACCATCTTTGTACTCTTTCATAACACCGACCAGTTCAGGGACCAGATAAGCTAATATACCTTTCTTAGAAACTAATGTGGAACCAGGAAATTCAACCCATCTCTAGCACCTCAATCGACGACCTTAGATAACACGTCTCTTAATTGTCACTTTCATTATACTCATCCCCAAAGAGCACATCATACTAGATGCCATTCAATACTTCCTAACTCTTTATCTCACTAAGACTATATTTCAAAACTTAGTTTCCATGATAAGAGTCTCTCTAAACTCAGAATACTGCACGCCTCCGTAACATTATATTTATTTCCAACTTCTGAATTGATTTTGTAAATGTTTCTCAACACTATACCGAAGTATAGTATTTTCACTAATTCGAGCAATTAGTGTTTTGACAAACATCTTTTTAAACTAATCCTTATTCTATAAACAGTTGCAATTTCGATATTGATACTCTCGAATGGATAATGATCGTTTTAACGTTCAAATCCTAAGCTTACCAACTAGCTGTTATACTAGCGGATATAAACTTACAATCATATCAATCTATCGAAATGCTACAACTACAATATAGACATGGTCTTAGTTTACATGAACCGAACTTCAATTTTGAGACGGAAATATAATGTTCGACAGTATTTCGAGGAACTTTGTTCAGAGACTAAGAGGAATCATGAACTAGTGTCTGGTTCATCTAATTGATTTAGTAAGATATAAACCTCCACATAAATGCTATCATAACACTGAAGTGTTAGATCAACTTCATGTTTTAGTCATACCTTATATTTCAATAGATCTCCCCAAACATGATTAAAATATCTAGTTCAGTACATTGAACTAAGATACATTATTCACTCTAGACACCTAGCAATCCAGAAAGTGACACATTGCCCCTCAAGCAATGTATTGAGAAATGTCTCATTTCTCAACTAACTTGAAAACACGTTTCAAGTTATAACACTAAGGTAGTGCCTTACCAAAGTGTCAGACTCAAATCCACTTGAGTTTTTATATTATATGATTACGGCCACCTCATGTGATCATAACCAAGTTTGATATTGAGCACTCCAAACTCAATATTGAAGAGATATCATACTATACTTTGACAAGTCATTTATAACCAATCTTGAAAAGATTGTCACAAATTCTATCAAAGTTTAAAAATAAATAAATCTCCACAGATGAGGTGATAGGAAACCTCAAATTCTCGAACCGGATATTGGACGAACCTTGAACTACAATCATCAAAGAAGGGACACCATCTTCTTGTGCTAATCTCGCTACACAATATCATATTATGAACCAACTCAAGGAACACCATCAAACCTTGAGATAGAACTAACAAACTAACCTAAGGAATACTATCAAACCTTGAGTCAAGAATAGTTCTATTTTTCAATATTCCAAAGAACTGAAGATACCTACTTTATAAGCTCTTTGAGTGCCCGCATTTGCAACCATGATGCAAAGTCAAGAAACCATCTATTAAATAATTGTATTCGACTCTAAAAATGAAATTGATATTGAAAACCAATACTAACTTCTAATTCCCACCGAATACAAACTATCTTAAGGAGGTACATGCACTTAAACCTCCCAAAATGTATACCCGACTTGTTATTGACTCATTGATAGTTCTCAACATAAGTTATCAAACTAAGCAAGTTTCTTTACTTAGTTAATAAGCAAACTGGAGAACCTTAAATCATGCTCTTCTTAACTAAGGAATCACCCTTGTTCAAGAGCTTATGCCCACATTGTAAACAACGTTACAAATTTCAATATTAAAGAGTTAATAATGAAAATGTGCAAGTGTGCGCCGAACGCCTTCACGATACAAGTCCTTCATTACTCAATAAACTGAAAATGTAAACGTATGTTTCCAACATTTCTCTTTCTGATAGATCATGCCATCTATCCCAAAACCGATATTGGTAAGATAACGAAATTCTCTAGCTATTATCCGAAGTTTCTCTCATGATCTCTTATGAGACAACTTCATAATCAAGTTAGTCGAGCTAGCTAACTTGAATACAGAGTGCGCGCTTACAACTAACTAAGGTTTCAAGTTGTACTAAGGTTCAAATTAGGTGACTTGAACTTAGTAAACTATTCCACCTAATGTTACTTGCAGCTAGCGTCATCAAAATATTGCGAACATCAGACAATACTTTGACTACATTGGATCTTCAAACCCATTGCTTAACATATTTATCATATGTCAATATTTGACATTCCATTGTATTATAAGTTCATCACTATAGTCTGCTTCTAGAGTTACACTCTCGGAACCATGCACTATAATAAGAGCTTATTTTACACTTTATGTCAAAATGTAGTGTTCATTCTTATGTTTGATTATGCCCCTTCTCCCGAAGTCAAAGACGCACTTCTGAACATAAGTCTTTCCCCGTTTGAACACTACAGTTGGATCCGATATTGAATCTTGACATAAGCCAAAACTCAAAGGACATTGTCTGTTTCCAAATCATGTGTTATCCCAAATTCAAACACCTTAAAGAAAAAGAAAAATTTTCAATAATGGGTAAGCTTAGCATATCACATGATCCACTTCACAAGACTTAGTTTGTAAGCCAGAACAAACTACACACCATGTCTTGTGGAAACATATGAAAAGTAACATGGATAACCTTAAGGTGAAGTAACCTAGAGAAAACGTAACCTGGCATGCAACTTGGAAGTTGCCTTCCGAGTGCAACCTTCGACATTGGAGTCCATAACCCACACCCACTTATTAAGTAGATGTTTTTCGAAGAGTTATAGATCTCAGGACCAACTCTCTGCGCAGAATTCAGACGTTAGCCGAAAGTGATAGAGTACTTCAAAAATTTAGAACTAACTAAACCCTAAAATACACTACACTTTAGGTAGTCCTACTGACCGCAGAGAATAGGCTCCGATACCAATTGTCAGAGTTTTAACCCAAAGGGCCAACACGTGGCAACACGTGGCTGCCAGGTGGCCATTCGGCGTCATCACCCTATGTGAGCAACACTAAGTTCCCCAGAACAACCCCAACGACCCCTAGGGTTAGACTCTAATGCCCAAGTGGACAAGAGACTTAGGGTTTAGCCTAAGTCTCCCTAGAATGTCTGCCCCCAGAACCCTTGAGGGATAACCCTAGTTGACTTAGGGTCTTGCCCTAGAAGACCTAGACAGGCTCATGCCCTAACCCCCATCAAGGAGACGTGTGTTCCACACATACCCCCGTGATAGAGCTAAGGCATTGTCACTTACCCCTTGAGGAATCACCCTCATCCGGGAGTACAACCCCTTTAGGGCGACAAGGGGTACCCTGAACCACGACTAACCCCTAAGGGTTTGAGTGGCCAAGTTACACCCTAGACCTAGGGCTAGTACTTAGTGAGGACACGAGTGTGCGCCGTAGGCGAACACGAGTGTTCTGCTAAGCAAATTCCCTAAGGCTAGGTTTGGGATAACCCTAAGCACATGAGCTTGCGAGTGCCTTACGAAAGGGCTTCTGCTAATGAGCTTAGGTTGTTCAACCCCTGATTCCAAGGAGAACACTCCCCTAGCCAAGTGTGCCAAAGCACACCTAGTTACGAGACCTAACCTCCCTCGAGCGGATGCCCAAGGCTTAGCACCCTAGTGCAAGCACAAGCATGCATGTTTGCTAGAGTATCCAACCCCTTAGCGACAAACCCATGACACAACCCCAAAGGGCGTGCCTCAGGTGTTGTACCATGTGACATTTAGCCCAGTGTCACATCTCCATGTGACACTGCCTTCCCCGATGTGGGCTATCATGCCATAGCCCTTAGATTCAAGAGTTGCACCAAGTACCACAAACGTGGCTCCTAAATGCCAGCTCTAGAACCCCTCAATGAACCCTCAGGAATTGGTACTGTGAACTTGTCAAACAAGATCCCACGCCCACAGTTGGACAAGGACACGGATGTGCCTTGCTTGGCTGTGAGTGCTACACCTAGCTTGACGTGGAGGAGGAGGCTGGAGACAAGCCTCAACCTCTGCCTCTTGGAACGTGCATTCCGACAAAACCTCCCAGGCATGGATTCGCCAACGTTAGGGGTAAGCTACCCCGAAGGTGGGACGTACCCCTGGCATCTGGAAGTTAGGGCGGCACAACAGAGGGTTGTGCCTTGACGACACAAGCTAGAGCTTGCACCGGGAGAAGAGTAACGAGCTCAGTCATGAACCCAGGAACCCTCACTCCTATACACTACCTTATTTATGTGACAGAGGCCCCCCCCCCCTGTTTTCCTGTTTACATAAGTGGGCTAGCACTGAAATCTCATTCCCAGAGGGAACATACTTGGTGAGTTATCCATCGACCCCTAAACCCTAACCTGTCAAACCTAGGGGTGTTTCTAAGCATATCCGACATGCCAAACTCACCGGAACTAGCCATTAATCCAACCGGGACACGGAAAACGAGGGTAAGAGTTTTCTAGAAGGTAAGTGCTACCTTCGCTTAGAGTTTCTCGAGATATCTAAGGATAGCCGGCCGGACTACCCCTAAACACCTAAGTGCACTAGGCAGGGCTGTTTCTCACTACATCTAGGGCTTGTCAACATAGTACAGTAGGTAACAACAGTCAACGTCCAAAGTAAAGAGGAGTCATAGTAAAAACTATGACAGTATATGTAGTGAGGCTTCCTGGGTTCAAAGAGAGCTCGTTAACCTCCTACCGGTGCAAGCTAAGCTTGTGTCGTCAAGGTGCAACCCTGTTGTGCCGCCCAAACACACAGGGGTACAACCCACCCTAGGGTTAGACTATCCTTATCGTTGGCAGGATCTTGCCTTTGAGATAGGGGCACGTCACTTCCAAGGAGTTAGTCAGATTCCTTGGTCCGAAAACCTGCCGCAAGCTCAAAGACATTGCCCGAGTTCACGTTCCGCAAAACTAGTGGTTGAGGCCTTGCTCCGGCCGCCTCAACCACGCCAAGCTAGGAACGACACCTAAAGCTCGGCTAGTCCGTGTATCCTGATTCACAAGGTGAGTCTCGTTCGTGGACTTAGTCAGTTAGGGTTTGTTCCTAAGGCTTGGGTTCCTAATACGGGTTACTTTACCAGATTCCGTGGGGTTTCCAGAGAGGGGATTCCAGGGTTGGCACCTGGCAAGCCGCCTTTGTGGCACCAGGTAAAAACTCTGACAATTGGTATCGGAGCAAGTTCTCTGCGGTCAGTAGGACTGCCTTAAGTCGTAGGGTGTTTCAATGTTTAGATAACTCTAAATTCTTGATATACTCTATTGCTTTCGGTTGACATGTCTGTATTCTGCGCAGAGAGTTTGATCCTGTGAGTTGTCAAACTTCGGAGAACACTTGCTCAGTGAGTCGGCGTGAGATTCTAGGTATGTCCGAAAGTCTTATGCTAGTTTAAGCTGATGTGTGTGGGTGTACAACCTGTGCAGGGTGTTTCCAGTTTCACATTGGGAATATTCCAAGCATATTCTCCGAGTGTTGAAACACTAGGGTTCAATACGATGAGCAAGAGAAAGCAACCAGAGCCTGAGGCAGAGAGGGCTGTCGCAGAGGCTCAAAATGAGGAGATGGATGAGGCTGATCCAGGTCGACCCCCTAGGTTAGACAACGACCTGGTTGGCGAGAAATAATGATGGATGCCCTAAACGAACTTCGAGGGGATGTTTGGGGTTGAACGACCGAATCGATAATGTTGCCGTTCGGATTCCACGAATACTACAGTGCCAGATGTTCCGCAACCAGACACACGGAAAAAGAAGAAGAAGCATGACTCAGAGTCAGGTTCCTCTGAATCAGATTCTTCGACGGAAGTAGGTGGTGAGGTCCCAGTAAATTCAAACCGGTAAAGCCTTCGAATTTCATGGGTTCAAAGGATTACAAGGTTTTGGATGACTGGTTGTATGATATGGAAAGCTATTTCGAGGCTGCTTCCGTGAGAAAGACAGAAAAGGTTGCATGTGCCAAGCAGTTTCTTAAAGAAGAAGCTAAGACTTGGTGGCGAATTGTTGAAGGTGAACGTGGATACCGAAACAGCTGGAAGCACATGAAAAAGGAGATCAAAAAGCAGTATATGCCGGATGATCTCGGTTTGCGATTGCGTGCTGACCTGGCACTTTGTCAACAGGGAGTTCGGGGAAGTCCATGGACCACGTTTATCGATTCGAAAGTGTACGGCGATTGGTGCCAAATATGAGCGATGATGAAGCTCGAAGTTGCTTCATGGCTAGCTTGAATGAGAAACGCGAAGAGAAATCTTAAGGTACAAGCCAACAAGCTATCGGGAATGTCAAGAGGCAGCTCAAAAGGTTGCTTATGGCATGTCGTTAGAAGACTTGTACAAAGGGGAGGAAGCAAAACCTAAACCAAGGAGGTTTCCTCCAAAGTCTGGGTTCAGAAGGTTTGATAGGCGACCAGATCAATCGCCATCAATTCGAAGTGCAAGTCCCTTTGTCGGCAGTTCCAAGTTTTCGGACACATCAAGACCCACCGGATTTCGGAAACCATTGGCGTTACCACCTCCTCAGCAGGCCAAAGGATCGGCTCCAAAGTCTGCTCCCCCGTTTCCGCAGGCGGGGTTGTGAAATGTTATAATTGTAACAAGCCTGGTCATTTTGCTAAAGAGTGTCCGGCACCCTCACAACAATCAGGACATTTCAAGGCGATGGTAGAAGAGGAAGTTGCTGAACCAGAAACGCTTGAAGATCCGGAAGATGAGTCAGAAGAGGTAATGTTGTGCCAGACACAACCTGCCTTATTCGCTATTCAAGACAAAACTGACCCTTTGCTATATTTGACAGGAAGGATACGAGGGGACCGAGTCCGAATGATGATCGATACTGGAGCAACATACAACTTCATATCGACTAGTCTAGCTCGTCGATTGAATTTGGATGTAATAAAGATGTGTGAAATAAAGATCAATTTTGGCAAAGGTTCTCAAAATACTAATAATATAGCAAGGGCAGTTCCTGTCCAAATCAAAGATTGGAAGGCTAAGCTAGACTTAGTTGTCTTGAATATGACGGGGTTTGACTTTGTTTGGGTATGGAATGGTTCCATAAACATGTAATCGAAATGAGGGGTTCCGGAGATAATCGAATCACGCTTGCAGCAGATAAAGAAGCATTAGAAAACCACGCTCAAAATGGAAACGCTAACTGATAAGGATTGGAATCCTATGTTCCTTACCTTAACTCAGTTGCGTAAGGCAGTTAGACATCGAACGTGTGTTTCTTGCAATGGTTTTGGATACTGGTGAAGTCAAAATAGGAGATGGTCAAGAATCTGTTCCTAACCTATTTTGGAAGTCTTGAACATGTTTAAGGATGTGTTGCCAGAAGACTTGCCGCCCGAGTTACCTCCACGTCGAGTGTGGACCACAGAATAGAGATTTTGCCAGGTTCGTCTCCACCGGCAAGAGCCCCATATCGGTTAATCCTCAAGAGTTAGTAGAATTGAAGAGACAGCTGACAGAATTGATTGGTCGAGGACACATTCGACCTAGTCGATCGCCATATGGTGCACCTATCTTGTTTGTAATGAAAAAGGATGGTACGATGCGAATGTGTGTGACTATCGAGCGCTGAACGCGATAACTATCAAAAAGTATCCTCTTCCACGAGTGGACGACTTATTTGATAGGCTATCAAAAGCAAAGTATTTTCAAGAATAGACTTGAGATCGGGGTACCATCAGATTCGGGTAGCAGAGAATGACATTGAGAAGACCGCTTTTCGAACGCGTTATGGATCATTTGAGTTTCTAGTCTTGCCATTCGGGTTGTGCAATGCTCCAGCAACTTTTTGCACAATGATGGATGATGTGTTTAGAGACTATCTAGACGAGTTCGTAGTGGTGTATATTGATGACATTCTGATTTTCAGTTCGACAATTGAGAACATGTGGAACACTTAGAAAAAGTGTTTCAGAGGTTGAGAGAGAACCAGTTGTATGCTAAAGAAAGCAAGTGCGCATTTGGTCAAACCAAGATAGATTTCTTGGGACACTTGATCTCAGGTGGGGAGGTTGCCATGGACCCAAAGAAAATTCAAGCTATTACTGAGTGGATGACTTTAAAAGACGTGCATGAAGTTAGATCATTTCTTGGTCTGACAGGGTATTACCGAAGATTCATAAAGGGTTACTCGGAAATAGCGGCCCCATTGACAGATCTTACGAAGAACATTCCATGGCATTGGACTCCAGAGTGCCAACGTGCGTTCGTCAAACTCAAAGAGGCTATCTCTTCTGAGCCAGTTTTGCAGTTGCCCATCTTTGAAGATCCCTTTGAAGTAGAATGTGACGCTTCCGACTTTGCAATTGGTGGTGTATTGCAACAGAAAGGACATCCAGTGTCCTTTTTCTCGAAGAAGTTAGATGCCGCGCAAACTCGATGGCCTACTCACGAAAAGGAGATGTATGCTATTGTTGCTTCCTTGGAGTATTGGCGTCATTATCTTCCAAGTCATGGCACTGTGGTTTGGACAGATAGTGTAACTCTAAGGTATTTTGAAACGCAGCCGAAGCTATCGCCAAGTATGCTAGATGGCAGCAGAAGTTGGCACGATTTCAGCCTGAAATCAACATAAGCGGGAAAGGACAATGTGGTAGCTGATGCACTCAGTAGAAAGGGTCATCTTCGATTATGTCAGCACCCATGTCAACTTTGGATGAATTTGTGACGGCGTATCCTCAGGACAAGTTTGCTAAGGAGGCTTTGAGCCTGGTGGCAAAGAGGAAACAAGTTCATCAGTTACGAAGAGATGGTAATATTCCAGCAGGAATAGAAAGTCGAATGGATGCACTCAAACAGGCATTTTGCGTACGAGATGGAGTTCTTTATTATAAAGAAAAGAGACTCTATGTTCCAGAAGGGACATGGAGGGAGAGGCTGTTAAGAGAGCATCACGACGTTCCTTTGGCAGGACATGGTGGAAGGCATAAGACGTTGGCTTTGTTGAAACAGGGATTCTATTGGCCGGGTATGATAGATGATGTTGCCAAATATGTCAAGACATGCCCCACATGTCAACAAGTAAAGCCGATCGCAAAAACGAGCTGGGAAGTTGCAGTGTATACCGATTCCAGAGCGGCCATTTCAAAGTGTTACTTTGGACTTTATCATGGGATTGCCAAAATCTTGTGGTTTTAATGCGCTCATGGTGGTAGTCGATCGGTTTTCAAAGGTTGCTCATTTCATTCCAACTGTAGAGACAGTGAATGCAATTCAAGCAAAAGTTGTTCTTCCACGAAGTCATAAGAGTGCGCGGACTACCGGAAACCATGATCTCAGATCGGGATCCTCGATTTACGGGAAGTTTTGGGGAATTGTTTAAGCAGTTTGGTACGATGCTCAAGTTCAGTACAGCTTACCATCCGCAAACTGATGGTCAAACGGAGAGGGTGAACCGACAAGTCGAGGACTATCTCAGATGCTATGTTCAAGGTGATCAACTTGATTGGGCTGAACACTTAGATATGGCTGAGATATGTTACAATAACTCGATGCACACTGCAATCGGATGTAGCCCGATGGAAGTGTTAACTGGGAATAAGGGTGGTATTCCTCAGAGTATGGTGTTACCGAAAGACGATAGCAATCGAGTTCCATCTGTAGCAGAGTTCACGGGACAATTGTATCGAACATGGGAAGCTGCTCGTCAAGCGATGGCTGCAGCACAGGAAAGGTATCGTCAGCAGTACGATAAGCATCGGCGGGATGTAGAGTATCAGGTTGGGGATATGGTATTGTTGAGTACCAAAAACCTGAAGGTTCCAACGACTCTTTCGAGGAAGTTTCTATCGCACTACATAGGTCCATACAAGGTGGTGAAGCAAGTAGGGAAAGTGGCTTATGGGTTAGATCTTCCTCCAGAGTTGGGAACAATACACAATGTGTTTCATGTCAACTTGCTCGAGCCATTCCACAAGGATGAGAAACATCCATAGATATCATAGTTTNTGCGTCCGCCTCCAGAGTTAGTTGGTGAGGAGAAAGAATTTGAAGTTGAGGCGATATTAAAGGGGCAAAACATTCATGGACGGCGAAAACATAAACGTGAATATCTTGTTAAGTGGAAAGGTACCCGGCATGCGAGTCGACATGGGAACCATTGGAGAGTTTGCAGAACGCGATGGAGTTAGTGAATGAGTTTGAGGCGAGGTCTCAAACTAATTAAGAAATAAAGTTATTTCTTATTAACCTAGGGGCCGACAGAAACCTTAACTAGAGGCCTCCAATATAAATTCTAGTTAACTTAAAGAAATTAACTAACTTGTTGTCTGTGTCAGGTGATAGACTTTGCAGACGTGCAAAAGGTCTCCAAATGACTTCTTGTCGCAGATGGTGCCTCCAGCAGCTGAGTTCTCACTCAGTGAACGACGGTTCTGAAGTATTTGGCTTCGCGTAATGCAAGGGGGGTAATAAAACTGTGAACTTTTTGCTGACTCCGCATAGAGTGATTAGCGTTAATTTTCAGTTAATTTTTCCTAACCTAGTCTAGTCTTGGAGTTAGACGTCAACGAGGACGTTGACATTTCCAAAGGCGGGGAGTGTGTCATAGTTTTTACTATGACTCGACCTTTACTTTGGGGTTTGACTGTTGTTACTTACCGAGTTGTGTGACGAACCCTAGATGTAGTAGGAAACAGGCCCGTTTAGTGCACTTGGGTATCTAGTGATGGTCCGGTCGGGTGTCATTAGGTATTTGCAGGAAACTCTAGGCGAAGCTAGAACTTACCTTCTAGAAACTCTCCCCCAGTTTGACGTTATAAAAGAGATTTTTTGTTAAATATAGCTTGTCAAAAAGGGTTAGGGACACCCCTAGGGTTGACCTAACCCTAGGGTTGCCCTAACCCCACGCCCTAATACCCCCCCTAGGGGTTAGGTTTAGGGTTAGGTTAGGACAACCATTTTCTCTAAGGGCTGGCATTTTCGTGCCAACCCACTTACTCATTTAGGTAAATAGGGGGGGGGGGGGGGTCCGTCACATAAATAAGGTAGAGTATATGTAGTGAGGCTTCCTGGGTTCAAGAGAGAGCTCGTTAACCTCCTACCGGTGCAAGCTAAGCTTGTGTTGTTAAGGTGCAACCCTCCGTTGTGCCGCCCAAACTTCCACACGACAGGGGTACAACCCACCCTAGGGTTAGACTATCCTTATCGTTGGCAGGATCTTGCCTTTGAGATAGGGGCACGTCACTTCCAAGGAGTTAGTCAGATTCCTTGGTCCGAAAACCTGCCCGCAAGCTCAAAGACATTGCCCGAGTTCACGTTTCGCAAAACTATGGTTGAGGCCTTGCTCCGGCCGCCTCAACCACCAAGCTAGGAACGACACCTAAAGCTCGGTTAGTCGTGTATCCTGATTCACAAGGTGAGTCTCGTTTGTGGACTTAGTTAGCTAGGGGTTTGACTTCCTAAGGCTTGGGTTCCTAATACGGGTTACTTTACCAGGTTCGTGGGGTTTCCAAGAGAGGGGATTCTAGGGTTGGCACATGGCAAGCCGCCTTTGTGGCACCAGGTAAAAACTTTGACATTACTTACTTTCATGCGACATCAATTGGGATTACATTGCCTTCTGTGATTAGTTTAGGAAATGTCAAAGATCTCTTACTTGTCAAGCCACGACCTAAGAGCAAGATAACAACAAGAAGGCTTGACTCAAGAACAAGGCAAGAGCAAGAACAAGACAAGAACAAGGAACAAGACAAGAATGATCGTAGAATGACTAGTGTTGATAGTAACTAATTGTATAACAATTAGTTGGAGCTTTTATACTCACAATTCCAAGCTAATCTGGTCATGAGTCTAATATGGTCATGAGCTAAAAATAGTGACCCTTATCCTTTAGGCATATCCTGTAGTATATCCTATAGGCATATCCTGTAGGAATATCTTATAGGTATATTTTGTAGGAATATCCTGCAGGCATATCCTGTAGGTATATCCTATAGGCATATCCTGTAGGAATATCCTACAAGCATATCCTGTAAGTATATTCTATAGGCATATCCTGTAACTCGTATCCTGTATCCGGTCGTGATAGCACCTCCTCCCTAAGGGAGTTCCACGAGTCTTGGGACCTGGTTTAGCAGGATAATGCCGATGAAAAGCAGCAACTTTGGAAGAAGCATGGAGTAAGTTGGATGCAGGTTCCCAAGTGCGATCGGTAGGCAAATAACCTTTCCAATCCACCAAGTATTGAAGTTGGCGGCGATGAAGACGAGAATCAAGGATGGCTGCAACTTCATACTCAGGTTCACCGTCAATGACCACAGGAGGGGGAGGAGAAGAAGCATGACCAAGAAAGAAGAAGGATGATATGGCTCCAACAAAGAAGTGTGAAACATAGGATGAAGTTTCACCGTAGATGGTAACTCGAGTCGGAAAGCTAGGATTGACCTCAGCCGCAATCCTGTAAGGCCCAATCGTTGAAAATCCAACTTAGAAGAAGGCCTGTTGGTGCGAATATGCCGACGAAGAAGCCACACGAGATCACCAATCTTGTATGTAGGTGCCGGTTGACGATGAGCATCAGCATAATGCTTGTACCGTTCCTGTGCCTGCTGAAGATGAACCCGGAGATCCTCATGTACCTGACGAAGATGCTGGAGACGATCCTGTACTGCAGGAGCAGAAGAAGGAGAGCAGAGGAGCAAAGTCAAAACGTGGATGGTACCTGTAAGAGCAAAGAAAGGTGTCTAGCCTGTAGATGCGTGAACGGAGTTGTTGTAGGCAAACTCCGCCATTGGAAGAAGGTCCAACCAGTTCTCCTGTTGGTAACTGATGAAGCACGAAGATATTGCTCCAAGGTCTGAATCGTGCGTTCTGACTGCCCATCAGTTTGTGGATGGTATCCTGAAGAAAGGTCCGCTTTAACCTGTAGACTCCGGAGAAGTTCTCGCCAAAACTTGGACATGAATTGTGGGCCTCGATCAGAAACAATGCTCTCAGGAAGACCATGATGTGGAATACTTCGCGGATCACCAACTCAGCAGTTGTCTGGCCTGTAGTCTTGTGACATGGTAGAAATGAGCTTGTTTGGTGAAACGGTCAACCACGACAAGAACTGCATAAATCCACGAGAAGGAGGAAGATCTGTGAGGAAATCCATAAAATGGATCTCCAAGGAGCAGAAGAACAGGAAGAGGACGAAGAAGACAGAGGGCGCGTGACGAGGCATCTTGACCTATTGTAGGTGTCACAACTCCGTACAAACTTGTCCAAAAACCTCGCAACCCAGGCCACCAATAGTTGCGAGTCACCAACTCAACTGTCTTGGCCACACCAAAATGTCCTGTAGCCGGGGTATCATGACAATCCTGTACCACACGAGTCCTGCAAACACCAACAGGAACATACAGGAGACCTTCCCGATACAGGAGTCCGTCCTGTATGGTAAACAACTTGTAGTCTGTACGGGAACTGGAGGAAGAGGAACTTGCGATGTCAGGACTAATGTGTGAAAACACATTCCTTGCCAAGTCGTCTGTAGCCAACTGCAAACGGATGTCCTGTAGGAGTGTGGAATCTGCTGGAGCCTGATGAACTTGTAGTGCTGCAAGCCGAAGTCGATCAGGACCCAACAACACTTGCTTTTGACAGTCATATGCAGGATCGCCCGGGGTCGGTGCAAGGTAAGAGCGCCTAGACAATGCATCCGCCTTGCCATTTCAAAAACCAGGCCTGTAGATGATGACGAAATCAAAACGTGATAGGAACTCCCACCTAGCCTGTCGCCGACTGAGAACTCGAGCCGTTTGAAAATACTCCAGGTTCTTGTGATGTAAGAACTTGTACAGGATGCGCAGCCTTCCAGGAAATGCCGCCACTCCTCGAACGAATCCACAATGGCCTTGAGTTCCTTGTCATGAATCTCGTAATTGATCTTACAAGAGTGAAAAGTACAGGATGAAGCAACTTATCTTCTCCAACTTGTGATAGAACAGATCCTACTGCAAAATCCGAGGCATCTGCTTCAACGAAGAAGGGACGAGAAGGATCAGGATGTGCTAAAATCGGAGCTGTCGTGAAGATGTTCTTGAGTGTTGTGAATGCATGTTCTGCCTTGTCGGACCAAGAGAACACTCCTGTGCGCTTGGTGAGTTCCGTGAGTGGAAGTACACGCTTGGAGAAGTCCTGTATGAAACGCCTGTAGAAGTTTGCAAAGCCAAGGAAACATTGTACATCTCGTACAGACTTGGGCCTCTCCCACTCCGCGATAGTCTTCACCTTGTGCATGTCCATGGAAACGCCAGCAGAGAGACGATGTAGCCCAAGAACTCTACAGTATCCCTGTCGAAGAAACACTTCTCCAACTTCGCATACAGGCCATGCTCGCGAAGCCTCTGTAAGACTAGTCGTACATGCTTGTCATGAGCCGCTGGTCCTTGGAGAAAATCAAAATGTCATCGAGGTAGATTACCACAAACTGGTCCAAGAAGTCACGAAAGATGTCGTTCACCATGTGTTGGAACACGGCTGGGGCATTGGTAAGTCCGAAAGGCATCACCGTATACTCGAAGTGTCCATACCTTGTACGAAAGGCAGTCTTCCACTCATCGCCTGGACGAATCCGTACAAGATTGTAAGCCCCTCGTAAGTCAATCTTCGTGAACACTTTTGCTCCTTGCAGCGATCGAGAAGTTCCGGGATCAATGGCAACGGGTACCGGTTCCGAATGGTGACTTGATTCAAACCTCTGTAGTCCACAACCAAACGTAAACTCCCATCTTTTTCTTGACAAAGAAGATAGGTGCTCTGCAGGGGACTTTGAGTGACGAATGAAGCCGGATGCCAAGTTTTCCTCGATGTACTGACGAAGAACCTCCAATTCTGTAGGTGACAGTGCATAAATCGGTCCGAACGGTGGAGTCTTCCTTCCACAAAGATCGATAGGACAGTCATAGGACCTGTGAACAGGAAGAACTGCAGCCTTGTGCTTGTTAAAAACGTTCTGAAAGGAGTGATATTTGGATGGCAGGGAAGAAAGAGGAGAAGAAGGAACAGGAGAAGGAGATTGAAAAACAGGGGAATCAGATATAGGAAAAGTAGAAGAGGACGTAGGAGTTACTTGGAAGGCAAAAAGATGAAAAGGAGCAGGATCAGTGGCAAGTTCATGCATGGTAGTGGTAAGAACTCGAAGAGGAGAAGGAGGGAGCTGTGATTGAAAAAGAGGAAGGATCTTGGGGGGTGGAACAGAAGAAGAAGTAATGAAAAGAAGCAAGATTGGGAGAAACATGTATGGATGTTGACAAGTGTACAGGATTGGAAGAATCCTGTACAGAAGTTCGTGGATGCACAGGATGAGGAGAACTTATGAGTGTGCTGATGAACCAATAGGAGGTGGATCCTGTCGAGGAGGAGTCTTCAACACTGATACAGGAACAGGCACGATCAATCCTGTAGCTTGTACTGCCTCAGACACTAAGGATGTATTCTGCACACAGGAAGGTACAGGATTGGTCCTGGTTGCCGGAGAGGAAAATGTGAACGTCCTAGACCTCCAGTTGATCTGAGGATTTGCAACAACGAACCATGGTATGCCCAAAATGATGGGAGTCGACTGAGTCTTGATCAAGTTGAAGGAAATTGAACAGTTGAATGCGCCATGACTGCAAGAGAGAGGTTTGGTAGCATGGGTAATTGCGCCAGAAGCAATCAGACGACCATCGACCACCTCTACAGGAACTGCACGCTTCAACTTCACCATCGGAATGCCATGTTGAGTTGCAAAAGTGTCATCCATGAAAGATGCATTTGCACCAGTGTCTAACAGGGCAAACTCTTTGAGCTCTCGATTATTGAGATGAATGTGTATAGGAAACTTGAGTGATGGAATGGTATAAGCACACAATGGAGCCTGCACCTACGTCCAACTTCGTGGCTCCTAAACGAAGTGAACATTGAAGTTTTCTTACTGAACTTCAACTTCAACTTCATGCGTCTTGAACTTCCTGGCTTTAATAGGACATTCCGCTGCCTTGTGTCATGCTTCACCACAATACAAACATAGATTCTCACTGCGGCGACATTGTTTCTCAGCAGCGAAAAGTGGGCCACGCTTGTATTTCTCAACCTCCATAGGAACTACTCCAGAAGGTGTCGCAGAAGTATGTACCACAGTTGCAGGATTGGTTTGTAGGAACTGCTGACGGGATTTTTCTTGACGACGCTCGAACAAGCGGTTGTCGCAGCGAATGGCCTGTTGCATGATCTCCGCTAATGTTTGGACATCTGGTAACGAAAGGAGAAGGTCCTTCACATCATCCTGTCAAGCCACGACCTAAGAGCAAGATAACAACAAGAAGGCTTGACTCAAGAACAAGGCAAGAGCAAGGAACAAGACAAGAATGATCGTAGAATGACTGGTGTTGATAGTAACTGATTGTACAACAATTAGGTCGAAGCTTTTATACTCACAATTCCAAGCTAATCTGGTCATGAGTCTAATATGGTCATGAGCTAAAAATAGTGACCCTTATCCTTTAGGCATATCCTGTAGTATATCCTATAGGCATATCCTGTAGGAATATCCTGTAGGTATATCCTGTAGGAATATCCTGCAGGCATATCCTATAGGCATATCCTGTAGGAATATCCTGCAAGCATATCTTGTAAGTATATCCTATAGGCATATCCTGTAACTCGTATTGTGTATCCGGTCATGACATTACTCACTCTTGAGGACCCAGATTCTCTAGACAGAGCAATTGCTCAGGATACCTTGATAGCACAAGATATTACTGAGGGTGATCATGAGAGGCATCGTTTTTTCAGTAATATCCCCGGACGTCATTGGTCTTCCATGAACTCAATTGGATCAAAACATGGACGAAGCTTCAGATTATGTTGTTGAATAGAAAGGCAGTCAATCAAGTTGCCAGTTGCACCACTATTAAGTAGAGCTACTACATTAACTTGAATACCATCTGATGTCGAGATATTAATTGAACAAAGAAAGGGTTTGCTAATGTTCATTGCCAGGATCACAAGTAGAACTGTCGTCGAAGAAGAGATATTTGGAGCAGACTTGCAGTGGTCCAATCAGAGTGCTTCTATTCGAACTGGACCTCCTCGTTTCCTGACTCGACTAAGGGACCATCCACCACCTTAGTTTGATTTCATTGTCGATTTAGGCACCTAGCAATTCGATATTTGTCCTTACCATAGTATAAACACAAGTTTGCTTGGAAACGTCGTTGTTGCTTGGCTTGTGTCAATGGCCCTCGTTGTCGAAGAACATTTACTTGCATAGGTTCGGCATCAAAAGATAGAGTGGCCGGTGGTTCTTACACTATTGGAGTTGGAGTACCTTACCAGGTGACCATGATGGAGGAAGAGACAGAAGCACCAGAGGCACATGTACCAAAATGGCCAATATTGTGGAAGAAGATGAGGCATAGTGCTCCACCATCCCATGACAAATACCACAACAAGCCCACATACGGATGAAACATAACCCATGATGTGGTGATCATACAAGTCAACGTGGGTACGGACAAAGAACCCCAGCTAGTATAGATTAACGCTCATGCAAGCCTAGAGCTCAAGGGATAGATCACCAAGTGCCTTTGAATTCATAAGGATATATTCACTTGGACATAAGAGGGGTACCATCAGAGCTGTTTCAACACAAGATCAAGCTAAAGCACATGAAGCCTAGTCGACAGCAATAATCCAACTATGCACAAAAAGCCAAGTAGGAGATCAACAAGTGGTTGGAGGCAGACTTTGTGTACCCCATTGAGAACCTTGAATGGCTGTCAATGATTATCATTGTGTCAAAGAAGGATGGACAACTGAGGATTTGCATAGACTACTGTTGACTAAATGCAGCCACTAAAAAGAACCTGTTTCCCATCTCATTCATTAAAGCCATCTTGGATGATGTAGTGTGACACGATATGTACTCCTTCATGGACGGCTTCAACAAGTACAATCAGGGCATGATCGCAACCGAGGACTAAGCCAAGATGACATTCATCATAGACTAGGAGGCATTTGCAATTAAGGTAATGCTATTTAGCCTTTGCAATGCCTTCGCCACCTTCTAGTGGTTAGTTCAACGAGTATTTTTGGACAACCTCACGGACTTTGCCCATGCATTCATGGACGACTTCACAACTTATAGACCAGCGAAAGACTATGTGTTCATCTCAAATGGCTGTTCAAGCGTTGCCATGATTTTATGATATCCTTTAACCCATCAAAGTGTGTGTTCAAGATAACTGCATGGAAGTTGTTGGGACACATTGTATCTAGGGAGGGCATCACAATAGACCCAGGGGCAGTGTGGGTGATAGCAGAAATGGCACACCCCAAAACATCACCAAGCTTAGGTGGTTCTTGGAGAAGGCAAGATTCTATCACAAGTTCATCATGTAGTACGCCAATAGGGCCCATGCAATGACTGAATTGCTCACTAAAGAGATGTCGTATGAATGGATGGCCAACCAATAAAGGTGTTCAAAAACATAAAGCACCAGTTGGTAGAGGCACCCATTCTTATTCCACCCGATTGGAATTAACAATTCCATCTACAAATAGACAAGTTCAACATGGTGGCTAGTGCCATTTTATCATAGGAAGACGAAGCATAGATGTTGCGCCTCATCGCATATGCAAGCCGATCGAATGCAACTATTCAGCAACAAACAATGAATGCCTAGTGGTTTTGAAGTTTCACCACTACTTCCTAGGCAACCACTTCATGCTAATAATGGACCATCACGCCCTGGCTTACCTCATCAACAAGCCACAACTTACTGGGCAACTAGTGAGGTGGATCCTCATTTTGCAGGAGTTTGACTTCATTGTGGTTTACAAGGCAAGTAAGTTGCATGTGTCCCCTCATCTCCTATCTAAAATATTAAGAGGTAAATGACCCAAATCTGCTAGACATATCGGATGCTAACCTCTTCAAAGCCATGGTGGAACAACGTGACATGCCAAGAACTAGCACGCCGATAGATAACACAAATGTCTTGGAGTGGCAATAATTGATACCCCGCTACCTCAGCCAGGGATTCAACAAGCTATTGAGGATGTCCCCTAGCCACAAATGTAACTCCGTTCGAAGGACCCTAGCATTCCAGTTGATTGAAGACCATCTATATAAGTGTGGGAGAGATGACATCCTTCGAAGATGTCCCCTCGGGTAGGAAATCTTTGGGATCTTGGGGGTAGCACATGCAAGACTTGGTGTTGGACACTTCAGTGAAGAGAAAATGACAAGGAAAATCTTGTAGATGGAACTGTGGTGGCTAACAATCTTTGCCAATGGATTGGACGACCGATGGCCAGCCAAGGTTGGAGACCACCCATTAGTAAGGATGTCAACTTTTGAGAAGTGGGGATTAGACTTCGTAGGACCGATCAACTCGAATGCCCACCTAACACACTTTAGGTACATTGTGGTTGCAATAGATTACACCACAAAGTGGGTAAAAGCAAAGGCACTCTGAGAGGCAACAGTGAGGTTGATGGCTAAGTTCATTTACGAGCACCACATATCAACAACATACGACTCACAAGGGAAAGGATAGGCAGAATCCACCAAAAACACACTGGTGACCATTCTCAAGAAGCTCTATGACGACAAACCCTGGCAATGGAAAAAAATGCTACCATCCATCTTATGGACATACCGAACAACCTTCAAAATAACAACCAAAGCCATATCCTTCCTCTTGGCATATGGTCTAAAGGCCATCATGCTATGGGAATTCATTATCCCTAGCTCACAAACAAGCCTTGCCAATAGGATCATTACAGAGCCAGTGGTCACCAAGCAAAGATTAGAGTAACTAGAGCAACTAGACAAAGAGCGGTTTGTGACACAACTGACCAAGGAGACATGTCAGTAACAAGTAAACCAAGGAAGAGACCAAAAAAAGAAGCTCTAGAGTTACGAACTAGAATAGTGGGTGTGGTGGTACAAGAAATCATAAGAACTTTGAAAGGGCAAGTTTAGACCAAGATAAAAAGGACCATATCAGATCCTTAAGGTTTTTGACAATGGGATAGTATTGTTGGGCCTTTGTCATAGTTTTTACTACGACTGCTTTTTACTTTGGAAGTTGACTACTGAACTATGTTGGCAAGCCCTAGATGTAGTGAGAAATAGCCCCGCTTAGTGCACTTAGGTGTTTAAGGATAGTTCGACTAGTTGTCCCTAGATACCTTGAGAAACTCTAGGCAAAGGTAGCACTTACCTATTAGAAAATTCTTACCCTCATTTTCTATGTCTCGGTTGGGTTAATGGTTCCGATGAGTTCAACATGTTGGATACAGTAGAAACACCCCTAGGGTTGCCCTAACCCCACGCCCTAAACCCCTTCGGTTAGGGTTTAGGGGTCAATGGATTGTTAAGTTAAAACTCACCAAGTATTAAGATTCTGTGCTAGCCCACTTTACAAAACACTAAAACAAGGGGGGGCCCTCTGTCATATAAATTAAGTAGAATATGTAGTGAGAATTCTTGAGTTCATCACTAAACTCCTTATTCTTTTATCGATGCAAGCTCTAGCTTGTGTCATTAAGGCACAACCCTTTGTTGTGCCGCCCCAACTTTCAGATGATAAAGGTATGTCCCACCTTCAGGGTAGCTTACCCTTTACGTTGGTAAATTCATGCCTGAGAGGTCAATCACCAAGGCATGGAAGATGGCATGCATGGGGGAAGCGCGTTAAGATAGTTGACCCAATACCCAGTCATATTGAAAGCACCCAATGGGAGGATGTCACCTAGGTTATAGACCAGTACCACCCGACTCACTATATAAGTCGATAGTGATCTTCTAGTTCATCTTCTTCTTATTTTCTACACATAGACTTGTCTAAGCACTTAGATAGGCTCAAATAATGATCAATTGAGGGCACTCTGCCTTGGGGCATCAGCCACCAAGTCACATATTCCTTTATGTGCTTCCTAGCAGAACTCTAGACCTCCTTAGTCCCCCATACATGGACCTTTGCGGCGTCCAGGTAGAGGCCACCACCACACATTCTCATACAATTTAAGGGGGCAATCAAACCTCCAGTTGGGAACCTCAAAATTGGACATTGGCAACAACGTCTATTAAATAGGAAAGCTGCATTGTTTCTTGTTTAACCGTTTTCTTTCTCTTAACCATCAAGAAAGGCTACACACTTTCTTTTTATCAACTCTCAACATATATATATATATATATCAAATCACCTTCTTTCAAAGCTACAATGACTGGTCTCTAAAGTCAAGGGCAAGAACGGATTTTGGTTATTGCCTTACTAGATTCATTCATTGAGAGTATACATATCACACACACAAGATCTTATAATATGCACCTTCATTTCAAACATAAATACAAGAGAACAAAGTGTGGAGACTCTCTCTCCTCTTGCTGAAACTTCTTGTGGAGACCTCTTCTCCCTTGCCTTAACTACCCCTTAACTAATCTTCCTTGCCACATCATCATTTTCCTTCTGAGACTTCCTTTTCCTTTTCTTACTCTCATTTTCCTCTCGGTAAGGATTTTCCTTCTTCATAACTTTTCCTTCCATGCTTACTATGGACATGCCTACCCTTATTCTCTCCACAGTAGGATATCCTATGCTCCTAATATTTTACCTTTAACAATGTCCTAGAACCACATGTGTTTATACTCACCCACATCTAGCCTACAGAGTCCATGACAACCAAAACCCTTCTAAAGTTAGTTTCTATTGTCCTAGAGTGGAAAACTCCTACATCCCATCAAGATGTGCAAAGTTTATTGGGATTTATAAATTTCTATTGTAGGTGTCAGGAACCAAGCTGAGAAGACAAGAAACAAGCTAGATTGTATAGATCGAAACAAGACAAGAGGCTTAACTCTTAAACTGGCATTGAACCAAATGCTTAACCCTAGTCATGTCTACCCTTATATACTATAAGGGAAGCCAAATCTGGTCTTAGCTAAATTTAGTGACCCTTATCCTTATCCTTATCTTTATTCATATTTTTATTCATATCTGTATCCATATCCATATTTGCATTTGTATTTGTATCCGTTCCGTATTCGTATCCATATTTATCCGTGTGGTGTAGTCAAAACGTCACACACCCTCCTCCTTTGAGAGTCAGGCTTGTGCGCATACCTACGATGAAACTCATTAACGGTCGCAAGAGTGTTTTAGATTTGTTGTGGGTTCTCAAGAATGTTCACTTGGAGTGTAGCCAACCCAGTTGACCAAGTAATAGAGTTGGTGGCAAAGAAACTTGGAGTCCAAGATTTTGTTAACTTCATATTCTAAATCATTATCAACTGTAACCAAAGCTAGAGGTGATAAAGTTCAGCTAGGGAGCGTGTTAGGATGGTACATCTCAAGAAGAGAAACATGGAATACTGAATGAATGTGCATCAAAAGAAGAAAGCTCCATCGATAATTCACATTGTTAATATGAGATGCCACAAAAAATGGTGATAGTAAAACTTTCCACAAGGGTGTAGTCTTTGATGTTGCATCGAAGAAGTCAAACTTATTCACCAACCTGATAAACTAGACTGTCTTTACGATACCAATCAGTAGCCATCTTCTGATGTTCATGTGTCTCTAGAAGATATTGATGAAGTGTAGCCTGAGACGGTCAAATCAATCTTTGATAGACAAATTTATCAAACTCCCAGGTGTATAAAACTCCATCGTGGATGTTGACCTATCAAGGCATAAAAGGGTGACATATAAGTTGATGCATGCTTGAAGTTATTATAGGATAACTCAACTAAGGGCAATAGCAATTATCATGAACCACTAGAATATGCCAAGTTGATGTTGATTCTGATAAATGCCAACACTAGAATATTCCTTTAGAATATTCTAAGTTGATGTTGATGCTGGTATATGTCAATATTATAATTTTCCTTAGATATTTTAGGATAAGGAATTGATGGTCTAAATTCAGATCCAGAACTAAAGGTCCATATTTATATTTATTTTGGTGGTCCAAAGATGCCAGTTCCTAATATAAAGGAGGCTAGGGTTAAGATTTCAGCATCCTAGTTCAACACCAATTATTAGCCAATCTTTTTTAATACTAAGTAATTAGTTTCTTCTTTTCCTTTGCTAAAATGATTCCGCTCATATTTGTTATTGGCTTCGACTGTGACAATTTGAACTACGTTAATCGCTTCTAATCATGCTAGGATAATGGTAGAAATCACGTTACACACATGCTTTCGGAGTTGCAACAAGAAAACCAATGATTAACAAGTGAAAATCAACAATTGATGGCAGAAAAATATAGGCTTGCTAGGATGAAGGAATGGCAGGATCATAAAGGGCAAAAGCTAGTGCAGCAAGTGCTGAACTCACGCAACAGATCTAGCTATTACAAGGTAAGCCAATTCTTCTACAACACCATGGTTAGTTTACCAAAAAGGTTCGACGACACAAGGTCCTAGTTTTGTGGGTTCATAAACCATGTTCATTTAGTCATTTGAATGAACCCTAGTCATTATGCAGACGATCACTTGAAGGTAGGTTAAGTTGGACTATTACTCATCGGTATCACTCGAGCTTACTTTGCGTCTTTGTTGAAGAAAAATTCACTGATGTTTGACAACTTCAAATTGTTCATTTCGAAGTTTAAGCATTACTTTGATGACATCGACAATGTCTAAATGGCAATTGACAAGATTCAGCTTCAACAAGGTAATCGCTTGGCTTCAATATATGCATTGGAGTTTCGCCTTCTAGCATGTGACATGAGGAGGCTCTAATTGACCAATTTCGCCAAGGGCTTTGTAATGATGTCAAGGACCTCCTCTTGACATTTCATGAAGACCTGGTAAGTCTTTCTAAGGTTATTAGTTGTGCCATACGATGCAATAATAGGTTATTTAAATGTTGTTCGAAATAGTTCCAGCAATCCTGTTCAAGGGAATACACTTACATTGCAATAGTGGCTTCACCCCCAATAGCACTAATGAAAACCATGGTCATGCTCTAGCCCCAACTCAAGGACCAATTTCCATGGAGTGCAAGGTCCCCTAACCCTAGCTAAAAAAGCAACGTCATAGGGTCCATGGTTTGTGTTTTTATTGCAATGGTCCTAGTCATGTTGCAGTCAACTGTCCAAACAAGCCAAGACGCACGATCAACCACGTGCACTCTGTGAATCCTCAACCCATCATGATCAATCACATTCACCCCAAGAGTCCTAAGCCTTTGAGTTGAAGCAACAATTTGAAGATTTTAGCAAGTTTGATAAAGAGTTAAATGAGTAAGTCCAACATAAATAAGAGCCATTTGGTTGGATAATTCTAAGCATAAAGAGTCCCTGCAAACAATGGCTTCATTCCGTCATCTCAAGTGGGAAGGTCATTTGCGACACAAGCTGAACTTTGTATGGTCAAGGATAAGAAGGTTGTAGCATCGATGCTATTGGATTTTGGAGCTAATGCTTGCTTCATGGATTATACCTTTGCATGTCAACACTTTATTTCCTTGAGGAAGCTGTCATAATTCTAACTTGATGGGTTGACTACTTGGGTAAAGATTGTGGAATATGTGAGCAAAATGACCCAAACGGACCTGGGTCATCATGACCAGGGGCCCTCTCATAAACACCAATTGGTCCTTTGCCTAGTTGGCTTAAGAGGAGAGGGAAAGGTTGCGACATTTGGTAGCAGAGCAGTCCCGGGTCCGATTCTCATTAGAGGATGAATTTTGAGTAAAGTTCACGTCACTAGGGTTGGCACACTCGATCACATGTGTACACCCTAGTGTGAGTAGAGACCCTTTTGGAGGTAGGCATAGTAGCAACTCTTGAGTCCATGGATGAGGGCATCCATTCGCATCACACAACCAAGCGGTAACACAATGTGGGGCTTGCATACTTGTGACCCATACCAAGACTAAGATGGATTCTTGGCATGTGGCATGTGGTGTTGTTATTGAGGAGTCTGAGCCCATCTAGGTGACTTTGGGAGATACTTCTTGCATGATCTCTTTTAACACGATCAATAGTCCTGAGTATTCAATTATCCTTGGTACATTGTGGTTCGAGATGCACAATCTGACCATCGACTAGCTCAAGCAATGTTTCAATTTGTCAAGGGAGGTCAAGGTTTCCAACTTTCTAAATTCAACTTTGGAACCTTAACGAGTTTGCACAATCTCGTTAGATGAATTCATCCAAGAAGGTAAGTAGAATCTTTCATCAATTTTTATCACCCCAACAAGGTCTGTACCATACGAAGGTCAAGCACGATCAGGCCCACGGATCGCATGAGTACCCACTCGTCAAAGCTATGGGCGCTCAAAGCCAATAAACTTCTGGAACATGAATCATATGATTATCTCATTGATTTGATGGAAGGTGCACAACCCCCTTGGGGATCGATTTATGGGCTCTCTCCAGCAAAGCTTGAGGTGTTGTTGGTGTACATTGAGGAAAACCTTTTGACCAGGTTCATTTAACACTCAAAGTCTCCAGTTAATGCACCCATTCTTTGTTAAAAAGAAGGATGGCTCATTGCGTTTGGTAGTGGATTATCGTGGCTTCAACAAGGTAACGGTGCAAAATCGATATCCCCTATCATTAATATCGAGCTTGTTGGAGCATCTTGTCGGGACCAAGTACTTCACCAAGATTGACCTCTGAGGTACATATAACTTAGTCAGGATCTGCCCAGGGTGCGAGTGGAAGATTGCATTTCACATGCGATACAAACATTTTGAGTATATGGTGATGTCGTTTGGTTTCACCAATGCACCGGTTGTTTTTCAACACATGGCCAACGACATCTTTCGCGAGTTCTTGGACATGTTTGTGATTTTGTACCTTGACGACATTCTTGTATATTCCAAAATATTGGAGGAGCATGATTAGCATGTTCGACATGTTTTTAAAATTTGCATGACCATGGCCTTTATGCCAAGCTTGAAAAGTGCAATTTTGAGCAAGATCACGTGAAGTTCTTGGGGTACATTGTCTCACTGGAAGGAGTTTTGATAGATCCTACATAGGTGAGAACTGTGTTGGATTGGCATGTCTTGCAGTCCGTATGAGATGTTCAATGCTTCCTCGACTTTGCCAATTTTTACCACAAATTCATCAAGGACTACTCCAAAATCGTGCTACCACTCACCAAACTCACGTAGAAGAACAAGGTTTATGTGGACACCAGAGGCGAAATCTGCCTTCAACGTTTTAAAACAAGCCTTCACCTCTACTCCAATCTTGGTTCATCCGAATTTTACTAGACCTTTTGTCATCAAGGCTAATGCATCAAACTTTGCATTGGGTAGCATCATGTCCCAAGTCAATGAAGATGTGGTCGTCTCAACCTTGCACGAGCGGACCATTATGTTTCTTAGATGTGGAATCGCCAGAGTGCTGTTACCAATGCCACCTCCAAACATGTGAGGGTTACCCCCTAGGGGGTCTGCATGGAGCCTCTTGGTGGTTGTGTGCCTAGAGGGAGTTTGCTGATGTAGTCCACCCTTCTTATCCCTAGAAGAATTGGGTTCATTGGGTCTATGGCGAATAGAACGCCATGGTTGCCTGCGGCTCCCCATGGCCAGCAACTAGCCAAAGATCACCTTGTAACATATTATGGAGGAGAAGAATTAAAATCTATTCAAGAAGAAGAATACTTCACCACCTTATATGAAGGGGAAGAGCCTATCTAGCTATGCTAAATTTATGCTTACATTGGGCTATTTTAAGATGGTGCTCCCTGGCTATCGGTGCAACCATGGGGCCCTTGTTGCCTGTTGTTGTGGGAGAGCCTACTGGAAAACTCTATGAATGTATGCTCCTATGCGGATTGATCTCCTATGTTGAAGCCGATCTCCTTTTATAATCTGATTCAACACTTGCCACATGGTCCAATGGTTGGTAATCAACCATGTCACCATCATTCACCTACTTCTTGGAATCTTATGATGGCCACCTATATCGTCCTTCCTCATGATGACCTACCGCTGTCACTGCCATAACTAGGGCTCATAATGCCCATGGTTGTCCTCCTGTGGACCTTTGGCCTTCCTCTTGGACCTCCACACCTCCTCTGTGGGACCCCCGCACCTCCTTTGCAGGACCCCTACACCTCCTCCACGGGACCCCACACCTTCTCCACGAGACCCCTGCACACTTCTCCACGAGACCCCCGCACCTCCTCTATGGGACCCATGCACATGTCGTGTTTTAAAATTATTCCCAAACTTACTTCTTGACACATCCTCGGGCCATGCTTTTTTCATCTTGTCTTATGCTGTAGTGTTTGTGGTAATGACATCTTCCCTCTCTATTGTAGCTAACCTCAGCTCCAGGGCGGCAATCGTTGCATCTCGCAACTTGATGGCCCCCTGTAGTTTGGTTGAGTTCCTTGTCTGCTGCTCATGGGTTTGTGCAAGCTGTGTCTTTAACTCCCAAACTCGCTTGAGCATATGTGTTGTAGCTCTTGCTCCTTGACCGAGAGGTATTGCTCCTGATGGTGTGCGTGCTCCTCTAGCTCCTTGATGATGGTTCATAGCTGGTTTAGCTGGGCTTTTGGCTACTCAAACACGCTCCTTCCCTCGTCTTGCTGTGATGGAATTATCACATTTATCCTTTCGGTGTGGCCTTCTCATGATGGGTTGCAAGCTTTGCACTAGCTTCGGACAACTCCTAATCCCGGTCTGTAAGCTGGTTGATGCGTTGGTGCAATTCCTCCTCAACTGTTGCCAGCTTCTTTTGGGCTTCCTTGAGCTCCCTCTCCCTTTGCTTGAGCCTTGTACCAAGCTCGTAGTGCTCATGATGCCGATATGGCCGGCCGTGGGGAGCTTTCGCTCTATCCCCTTCCCACAAGATTCACATGATGTGGTTTTCATTTTTATATGGTTTTTTCAGAAAAGCCACATCATATAATATGGGCTTTCATATAGTTATGTGTTTTTATGGCTATATGTGGTAGACATGAAAAGAGTGGTTTTAAATATGCACATGTGTATTTATGCGTTCACATGAAAGTAAATGCTTCACCATTTAAAGTTTTAATATGAATATAATTATAAGAATAATGTGGGCTATGTTTTCATGTTTTCACACTCATATTAAATGTATATTTATATATTATTGTATATATTCATAAATTATATATTTACAAAAAAATTAAGTATTATTTATCTAAATTAAATATATAAATATGGTTATACTTATGTATGTGTCTTTGATATAGTTTTTTCTTGAGGTCTATTAAATGGTTTGTCAATGGGTTTAGTGATGGCTTTTAGGTAAATATGGTCTTCTTAATGATTAATAAAATGACTAATCCTTAACAAGTCATGCCTCATCAACCACATGGTACTTGATCTACCCCATAGAATACCAAACATTATGTGGGACCAAATATTCAATGTCAAACCAATAAAGCATGCACAATATTGGCCTTCTACAAAAACCATTGACTCTATAAAGTTCTAGGAAGTGAACTTGGAGAAACTTGCGATGCCAAGCCTAATGTATAATGACAATGTACATATATTTGAATCCTTTCTCTAACTTGAGCTTACCACCATCTCACGCTCATGCGGTAGTATTTGTGTTGCACCTAAGTTGAAACTATATAATTGGTCAAAGATGTCCACTAAAAAATTAAAGCATGCAACACGAATAGATATTCTATCAGCTATATTGAGTTTACAAATTCATGTAACCCATTTGTTCAAGCCAACTAATAATAGAGGTTTGTTGTTTTGAATCTACTCCAACCACCAGAGCATATGTATTGTTTGATCTAGCCACTTGGATTACATCCCCAACTCCACCCATAGAGGCATTGAATTGTTTAGAATGTGGCATTTTCTACAATAGAATAAAAACAAACATACTATTTGACAACTTTAACATTTCACATTAAGCAGGGTGGTCACTCACAAAACTAGGCACAAAACATGACTTCCTAGAAAGCTAATTGTCATACTTGTTAGGTGGTAACCCATACTCAACCTCGATTGGTTGGGTAAGTGATTGGTAAGTGATTGGAGTCACATGCCTTTTCAAATTGTTATATATGTCATGCGAGATTCTTCATAATCGATTGATTGACCACGCGGTAGAACAAACATGTGCGTAATTAATGCCATCGGATCCTAGTTTTGATTGCGTATCTATTTTAAATATACCCGCGATTGACAACGTAAATGTGCCACGTGGTAGAACAAACAAGCATATAGGTTTTAACTCCCATTCCATAATATTGTGAGCTAGTCATGGCCACCGGAGCTAAGAGTAAACCCGAATTGGTTAGTATTGTGGTATTTGAACATCAATGTGTACCATGTGGGTTTATAACCCTCCCCTCTCTCACACAACACCTAAGTTTGCCTTACAACTACACAAGTTTTGGCTGAGTTTTACAGTCCTAAATGACTATTAATATGCAATTGTGTATACATGTGTATTACAATCTTTTGTGTGGGTATAAGTGGACATAAAACATCCATCCATTACAAATTTATTTACATTATATGTCCTATTAAATCATTCTCATATGTGGTGAATGGCAACAAGAAAATATATGTTATGCACACCCATATTTAAAATAAAAAATAGATTGGTTGGGGTAAGTGTTTGCTTATAGGGCAAGAGTCTCACATCGTAAAGAAATAGTCTTACTTTGTAAAATAAGAGTCTCTGTTCATGGGACATGGTTTTTACATTTCACTTCATGGGGTTTAAGTCTTGCTTAGTGGAATTAAATGAAGTCTCACTTCATTATAAATAACGACAAACAATTTCTTTGATCAAAAGACTAACAATGAAAGTACATTAAATTGTCTTTCCTTCGTGTAAAGTGCCTGTAAAGAGAATGAAAAATAAATTTTCAAATATTATTTAACTCAAATGTCACGGTAGGTCACAAAGTAAAGTGAATGAATGCTTGATATAATTCTAACTCATTCCACATTCAATTAGCAAATACTAAATACTCTCTCTCCTCTCGCAGATCCATGCATGTGTGTTATATGGTATCTGTGGATATCGGACATTGATATTGGAAATGGAGGTGTATTACTCGAATGCTTATACATGAATAAAGTGTTGTTGGAAGATGGTGTTTTCGGTGTTTTTAGTATTTTAGCAAATGCTATCTCGGCCATGAACTACTTAATCATCTTCAATTTGGATCCCGGTTGTAATAAGCAATCTTGTCCACAATCTTCTTGTGCTCGTGGTAGTACAAGCGATCTGGCTTTACGACATGATAATTCCGACTACACAAAACTCCCGTACCTCCGAATTCAGAGTTTCGTAAGCTCTTCGATATCTTCAACCTTGTCATTTATTTCTTTGTAGAGCGCCTGCATCTCTCCGAGTCCATCGTGCCAAACCTAAATGGCTTAAATGACATAGACTTAGGTGTCCTTACGTATACTCTTATCAATTTTTGTAAACATGGATATCCATTAGGCGTACTCTTTAAAGACCAAACACTACAGTAATAAATTGTTATCTATTAATAAAGTACTAAAATAAGGTGGTAAATTAACTAGATAAGCTCTTCATGTATAGATAAAACTATATATTTCTTTGTTTATAAATATGTCAACCTATTTTCAAATAAAAATCCTATAGACTATTATTTCCTAATATATAACATATTTAAAGCACACGTAATTATATTCATATTAAAATTTCAAATGGTGAAGAAGCTCACACATATTATATATTTAAAGATGTCATACACATATACATGTAACAAGGAGCATTTATTTTCATATTATTAAGGCTTGAGATAGTGAAGCAATCTTTCATGTTGTAATTATTTTAGCAACACACATGTAATATTTCTTATGTGATACACTGTTGACGCGTTAAACAAAATTCTACAAACTTATAAAAGCTTGATTGAACTCGAAAGAGAAGGAGTCTAATACATGAGTTTAAGAACCAAGTAGCACATGAAAGTCACTACAATCATTATAAGCAACGCCTCAAGGGACACATACTTTGTCGGGTTCATCACAGCCAAGGAGGAACTAGCTTCTTCCTTCTTCTTGCCGCTGGATCTTCCACCTTCTTCTTCGCCTTCATCGGAGGCTTCCTGAGCGGCTGCTTGTTTCTGCACCTTGGACCACAGTTTAGAGGCTGAACTTCTTCCTTTGTTTGATTTTCATTGTACATGTCAATGTCCATCTTCTTCTTGCCCTTGTTTTGTCCGACGTCTCCACACCACTTCTTTTTTGTTCTCAATCTTCTTCTTCTTCCCCTTCCCACCATTGCATGCTTTCTTCTTATACGTAGCCTCTCCTATAGCGCCATCGTCAGTACAGTGCCATCCACTGACTCATTCTCCACGCCCTTGAGCTTCTTGTCGGTATCAACTTTCTCATCCTTACAGGGAGTAGGTCCTTTGAGTGAGTCATTTCCACTGTCCACAGTAACAACTCGTACGTTCTCCCAATCCGTGGTTTCCATCACTAACTCTTCCATGCACTTCAACTGCTTCTGTTTCTCTTCGAGACCCTCAAGATTCTTATATCCATGGTAGCTACTAAACCACAGATTCTTGGCAACGTGAAAAGAGTTATTCTCTTCCTTTGCCTTGTTGTATTTATCTATAACCTCCCGGCGAGGAGTGTACCACTTACTCAATTGGTCCCTGCAATATGAATTGATGTCCACCGCGTTTCCCCCAGCTACACCAAACCCCTTCTCAATTTCTATAGCTTCCGCACTGCTGATGATTTCCCTTTTTCCACTTCCAGACTGCAGTAGCTGAAGGAATTTTTCCTTCTCCTGCTCGTGCTTTGCTATCTCGGCCTTGTAGTACTTAACCATCTTTGGATCCCGGTTGTAATAAGCAATCTTGTCCGCAATCTTCTTGTGCTCGTAGTAGTTCTTCAGCTTGTACAGGCGATCCACAGTCTGTTTCACCTTGTCCATCTCAGATTTACGAGCGGATAATTCCGACTGCACAAAGCTCCCGAACCTCCGAATTCGAAGCTTCATAAGCTCTTTGAGATCTTCAATCTTGTCATCTATTTCCCGTAAAGCATACCGCATCTCCGAGTCCATCGTTGCCCAACCCAAATGACCTAAATGACCTAGACTTAGTATGCTTATATATCCTTCTTTTTAGCTTTTATGATTTTTTGTAAACATGGATTAGGCATACTAATTAAATCCCAAACGCCACACAATAAATATAGTTGCTATCTATCAGTGAAGTATTAAAATAAGATGTTTAGGGCATGAGGCTTGAGATAGTGAAACATATTGCAGTCTCATGTTGTAACTATTTTAGATGGTTTAGGTTTTATTAGATTTCCATGAAACATATGATCAAAATCAGATTTTGATTTAAGAATATAATGCTGATCATGGGTTAGTGCTCCATCATATGAGTGCGTGTGTTTTAAATATATTATGTGTATATTAATAAGAATAACTTGAAAGATACATGAGTTGTAGCACATGAAAGTCACTACAATCGTTATAAGCAACGCCTCAAGGGACATGTATGCACTGGTATATTCATGAATATGGGTTTATTTGGGTATGTGTAAGCCTTCTTTTTTTAGTGTGTCTTTTTGTATTTTAAGTAGCTTGAAATTCTGTAGATATTTCAATATTATGGTAGATATGTATAATGCAAATATGGATGAATAATAATAAATAAAATTTACAAATTAAGACAAATTCTCCTACACAGTAAAGTAAATGTAATGTAACTCTAAATTATTAAATGGAAATAAAATTAGTAGAAATTATATAGATTACGCATTCAAAGTGAATGAAAGCTTCTTCATATAAGCAAACATCAGAAGAACGCAATCAAACAAAAGTGCGTGTGTGCACGCAAGTGCGGGTGCTATATTAGCTGTGAGACTAATCGCATATGAAACATGTGAGGACGCATTTGCTTGCTGCTCATATGTTGTCAAAAATGTATATCAAAATGAATGTAAATAGACTTCTTTAATATTAAATCGTTTCAACTTTGATATATATACAATAGCTAACGATACAAAACTAAAGAGTCTTCTGCTTTTCTATTTTTTATTTTAAATATGGGTATGCATAACATATATTTTCTTGTTGCCATTCACCACATATGAGAATGATTTAATAAGACATATAATATGTAAATAAATTTGTAATGTATGGATGTTTTATGTCCACTTATACCCACACAAAAGACTGTATATACACATGTATACACAATTGCATATTAATAGTCATTTAGGACTGTAAAAGTCAGCCAAAACTTGTGTAGTTGTAAGGCAAACTTAGGTGTGTGTGTGTGAGAGAGGGGAGGGTTATAAACCCACATGGTACACATTGATGTTCAAATACCACAATACTAACCGATTCGGGTTTACTCTTAGCTCCGGTGGCCATGACTAGTTCACAATATTATGGAATGGGATTTAAAACCTATATGCTTGTTTGTTCTACCACGTGGCACATTTACGCTGTCAGTCGGGTATATTTAAATAGATACGCAATCAAAACTAGGATCCGATGGTGCATTAATTACGCACATGTTTGTTCTACCGCGTGGTCAATCAATCGATTATGAGAATCTCGCATGACATATATAACAATTTGAAAAGGCATGTGACGCTAATCAACATGTTACTAAGGACATAAAAGCCTGAAATGTGTAGGGTTTTTAGATTTGCTATGTACACACGCGAGCAAAAGAGGTTATGGTACTCTGCAGCACCATCGCAACCAAAAGATTCATGAGAGATGAGAGACATTCATATTGACTCATTTGGGCATGTGTCAAAGATGAAGACGAGCCATATGTGGATCCAACGGCCTTGGGGGCTTATGGAAACCAAGCACAGCCAAGTTCTCTGCACTAGGGTGACTTCGTGGAACCTCCTCCCAAGAAGAGAAGAACATATATTAATTATATGGCTACTTAATACGTGTTGGGCGTTTGGGGATTACAACAATCCGCCATGGTTAAATGTGGGCAAAGAGACATGAAAGCGAAATGAGGGTGGGAGCATGGAAAAGGCTGAAGTGGTGGAGAGTGAGGAGGTAGAGGCAGAGGGGCATTCAAAGGAAACTATGGATGAGTTTGATGGGTTATTTGAGGAGCATGAGGAGGCAGAGGGGCATTCAAGGGCAACAAGGAAACTATGGATGAGTTCGTGGTTATTTGAGGAGGATGAGGAGGCAGAGACCGACAAAGTAATTAAGGGCAGGGAGAATAGTAAGAAGAAGAGAAGAAGAAAAAGCATCCCGAGTTGCAAAAGATAATAGAGGAGGCTAAAGCTTTGTGGCCAGACTAATACAATGTAAGTACCACGGAGTTAAGAGTTGTACTCATTTTTACGACGTTAACAACAGCAGTTTGATTGGGCCTAGATACATATGCAAAATAAATAGAGTCCACTGGACACATCCGATGCTTGGCACTCCTTTTGGATCTATCCTCCAAGACATGTCAAGAAGGTATCGTGACCTTAAAAATGAGTTGACGTGAATACGGTGTTTTAGGCATCTGCATATAAAATGGTAATCCATTTTTAATAAAGAATTATACTTACGCTTTTACATGCTTTGCACGTAGAAAGCCTATATGTTCACAACATTTTCATTAAATGTATTGTCCTCAAATGAACAAGAAAAACACATAAAAATATATTTCTTAGATTTTAAAGAGAAATCTTACATACACTTTAATATAGCATTTAAGAAAAGTAAGAATTAAAATGTAATATGTTGTATATGAACCGTATATTATGAAATCTATAAATGGATATACTGGATCCATAAAAATCTCATTTTGACCTTTATGTTAGCTATTTTTATCGATTTTGCTACATAAATATAGATATAAATCGTAATTATTAAAGATGAAATATATAACAAATATAATCATATTATAGTTTAATGAGGGCTACATAATGTTCAAAGTTTACATTTTCACTATTGATGCTTTTTAAAAAAATAAAATAAAGTCCATTTAAGTGGCCAATGTTAGTTATGAATGGGATGCTTACATTGAATATTATCATGAATATTAAGATTTATTTCAAATAAAATGGGATTAACTAGATTATGCATATGAAGTGGAAGTAAAAAAAATTCTAGAATTTATGTATTAAGTACATAAATTTTCTGCGCTTTCCTCCACTTCATATGTAATTTGAAATTACTTTTGATATTCATGACAATATTAAATGTAAATAGCATCCCATTAAAAAATAAATTATATCTATTACTTAAATAATATTTTAAAAATAATAAAAGCAATTATGGATTTAAAAAAATAAAAACAAGAATCAATAGTGGAAATATGTGGAATTTGAACATTATGTAGCCCTCATTAAACTATATATGATTGTATTCGTTATATATTCATCTTTAATAATTATGATTTATATATAATAATATATGAAGGTTATCTTTATGCAATAAAATCCACAAAAACAGCTAATATAAAGATCAAAATGAGATTTTTATATATTCTATATAGATTTCATAATATACAGTTAATATATAATGTATTTTTTTTTCTTCGTTCCAAAACTTTTCTTAAATGCTATGTTATAGTGTATATAAAATTTCTCTTAAAAATCAAAAATTAAAATCTCAAAAAATATTTAAGAAAAAAGAATGGGTTTTTCCTATTCATTTAAGAACAATACATTTAACAAAATGTATAAACAAGAGCATGATTAAAAATCAATATCATTTTATATCCAAATGGCCTAAAGCGTAGTATTCACACTAGCTCCTTTTCAAGCTCACGATACCTTTTCGTCATATTCTTGAGGATATTTCCAACAACGGGATCGTGGTCCATCATCGAATGTGTCCAATGGCTTTTATTTATGTTGCATCTGTACCTAGGCCCAGTCAAACTGCCGTTGTTAATGTCGTAGAAATGAGTACAACTTTTAACTCCATGGTGTTTACATGGTATTTGGTCTGGCCACAACGCTTTAGCCTCCTGTATTAACTTTTCCATCTCCGGATGTTTCTTTTTCTTCTTCTTAGTGCTCTTCCCACCCTTAATTACTTTATTCCTACCCTCTTCCCCTCTAGTTACCTCTTCTTCACCCTTGATCTCCTCTCCAGCCAACAAAAGATCAAGCCCATCCTTGTTGCCCTCTACGCCTTATCCTCCTCAAATAGCAGATCAAACTCACCCATATTTTCCTGTTGCCCTTTGAATGCCCCTCTGCCTCCTCCTCCTCCTCCTCAAATAACCGAAAAGTCATCTGAATGCCCCTCTACCTTTGCCTCATCACTCTCCACCTTGTTGCGCTTTTCATCCAGAGCATCCACGTTGCCTCCCCTTCTCATCTCCACAATCATCGCCTCTTCAGCCTTTTCGTGCTCCCACCCTCATTTCCCTTTCCTGTCTCTTCATCCACAATTGACCATGGTGGCGGATCTCTGTAATCCCCAACGCGCCCATCACGTATTAAGTCAGCCATATAATTAATATATTTCCTTCTTTTCTTGGGAGGAGGTTCCACAAACTCACCCCAGTGCAAAGAACTTGGTTGTGTTGCAATGTGGTTTTCCGGATGCCCCACACTATTGGATCCACATATGGGTCGTCTTCATCGGCTGCCTACCCAAATGAGTAAGATGAATCTCTCTCTCTCTCATCTCTCATATTACCTGAATCATCTTTGGTGTTTGGTTGTGATGGCGGCGCTGTAGAGTACCATAACCTCTTTTGCTCGCGTGTGTACATAGCGATTGAGTTTAAAACCCTACACATATCAGGCTTTTATATACCCTTGACTGACCACGTGGTTGAACAAACACGCACAGAATTAATGTACGGTTGGATCCTAGTTTTTGGTCGCATATCTATTTTAAATATACCCTCGATTGACCACGCAAATGTACCACGTGGTAGAAACAAACAAGCATATGAGTTTTAACAGTAAACTATCAATGATAAGATTGCATAATATTGTGAACTAGCCATGGCTCGTGTTTGAACATGAATGTGTACCATGTGGGCATATGACCCTCCCCTCTCCCACACACACTTCAATTTGCCTTACAAATCCACAAGTTTGGGTAGACTTTTACAATCCTAAATGACTATTACAATTGTGTATACATCTATATACATCTATTTGGTGAATCATATTGATTACGGGTATAAGTGGACATAAAACAGCCATAGTGTGAATACATTATTATACAATAGACATATTACAAGTAATATTATCATAAGTAATCATTGTCATATGTGGTGAATGGCAACTAATAAATTATATATGCATATCTATGTTTTAAAAAAGAAAAACAAAAGATCTTAGTTTGTACCATTAGCTATTGTAAATATATTAGAGTTTAAATGTTAATTATGATTTAATAAAAGTCTGTATTCATTTCTATATATACATGTTTTACATTTTATAAGCAACAAGCATATGCGTCCTGCAGGTTTCACATGCATATTAGTCTCATAGGTTGATATCACACCCGCAAGCGCATATGCACAAGCACTCACACACACCCACTCACACTTTTGTTTGATCTTGTTCTTAATAGTTTGCTTATTTGAAAAGCTTTCATTCACTTTGAATGTGTCATCTACAGTTTTTGTTAATTCTATTGTCATTTAATAATTTAGATCCACTACATTATATATTTAGTTTATTGTGTATGAGAATTTTGTTTTAATTTGTAAATCATATATTGAAATATCTACAGGATTTTGGAGCTACTTAAAGTACAAATAAACACACTAAAAAAAGATGGCCTAACTATACATACTCAAATAAACCCCTATTCATGAATATATCGATTGTTTGTGTATGTAGATCGACACATACTCCAATTTCCACTTCCCTAGATTATATATATATATATATATATAAAATGCAGAGTCCCAAAGCAACCTCACAATAATTAATATTTTAATTTAGCTTATATTGATAATTACTTATGTGATGTTGCATTACCAAATATGGTGTTTTGCACATTATTGTTAAGAGTGCATTGCATTTGAAATATATATTATATGGATGGTTGGAATTTGTTTGGCAACCAGGATTTTGAATTTTATTCAAATTCTAAACTTAGTATAAACAGTGGCATAGTTTACTACTTTGATTCATTAGTTAAACGTTTATTGCCATTTGTTTAATATATAGTTACATCAGATTTTAATGTGTTGTACCAAATCATTATATTTGCAACCATATTTTATATAGTTAGGATCTATGGTTTTATTTCTGTTCACATGAGTAAGGTAATACACCACATAATTTGACCTTGTTGGACTTGTGAACCCTTCCCAATATACATATGACAAACAAAGTGTGGATTAAAGAGTCTTGTTCAAAGTTTTTACCCTCGATAAATTGATAATTATTTCTTTTGTTCTTTATTAATTCAATTGTTTGTTTCAATAATCATATTTTATATACTAGTACAAGTTGGTGGGCTTAACTATTTACTATTTACCTAATTGGTATTGTGAGTTCATTCTTGAGCAGGTCTTGACTTAAGTATTGATTGACCTTTAACCTAGTTGTTATTCTTACCAAACTAAGTTAGACCCTTAACCTAGCTATAATCTTTAACTTGGTGAGTTCATCCCTAATCTAGACCCTTTGACGTATATGTTATTCTTTCCTTAATTAGGACCCTTAACCCAATTGGTATTGTTAACCTGATGAATTTAGACGCATATTTTAAATATTAAAACTTTATTTTGAGCATATACCCATTGTGATTTAAAATATCCACATATATGTTTTGTGGTTCTACAAGTTGGTAGAACCACCAATTAAGCAATTTGACATTTCACAATCTCATATTGTTTAATCATGTCTTAAAAAGATTAATTCATGAAGAATATACTCAGAAATATAGTAATGACTTTAAATTAAGAGATGTTGCTCAAAATGGATAAGCTATCTTGTTTTTATTCAATTTTTAATTATTTTTCATGAAAATATTCAAAATAGAAATTCAAAATTTATCATGTCTATTGCACTAACATGGTTTATATTAATCCTACTTTTAAAAGCTCTTTGTGTATTAGTCCTCATAAAAAAAACAATATAAATCGGATGGTATAGTTTCATAACTTAATTTTACACTTAAAATTTAGTAACATAGACAAAACTTGTTTCTACACCAACAATTGAATTTAAAATCCTCCCATTATGGCTATTTGAAAAGAATATATATATATATAAAAATTATACTTGAAATGTACCAATTCTCAAAAATTAATATATTGTATCAAGGAAAGTTTTTACCAAACTTCACGAAACATAAAAGCTTAATAAAACATGTCTACTACGTGTGTGGGAGTTGGACACATGGAAGAGCTCTAATGGAGGAAAGAAGAAAATTACTTTCTCAAATTTAATAGGATAAAAGATTCCATTAATGTTTACTATTAAAGCTTGATTAATATTAACTACTTTTATTATATATTTATGTCTCTTCAAGGATACTCCACCACAAGTATCTTACCACCAATGTAGTTGGATCCGCTTGTTGTACCTCTCTTGTGTGTGTGTGTGCGCACGTGTTTGCATGTGTTACAAAACTATATAAATTCTCCATGCTAATACGTCTCTCTACACGTGCATGCATGTCCATAATTTTTGTTTATAGCCTTTATGAGCTCATGTGAAACATTCTTTCTTACCATAATTATATTCTTACATAATACATATTATATTTGTATTTGTAATGTGTAATAGGCATACATATTACAAACTTTATATTTAGTATATACGTATTAGAATTTAGAATATTCACATGCAAGATCCCATGACCACCACAAACACATATAAGATCCGATGGATACCACAAACGTTTATGAGATCCGATGGTTATAGTTACATGTTATAAAAGTTGTAGGGTTTCTGTACTTATTGTTTTACATATCAAAGCCAATTAATTTTCCTACTTAAATGTCTAGTTATCCTAGTTATTTTAATCACTCTTTCTTGGGATACCCATCAATGTCACATGCATATCCCATTGCTGATGTTATTTCATCTATTACATTTCCAGAAGCTCCTCCAGTAAATCAAAATGATGATGCTTTGGTTGCTGAGTTGGGACAAGCAGAATTAAATCTAGAAAACACTGTTCGTGAACTTTTACCATGTTATACTCTTAAAACACATGAAGAGGCAGCAGATTTGGGTTCATGTGCAATATGTTTGGCAGATTTTAAACATCTAGAAATTGTTGTGGTATTGCCTTGTGAACACAAGTTCCACAAGGACTGTATCAGCCAGTGGTTAGAAAGACAACATACGTGTCCATTGTGTAGGCTAGAACTATCTTCTAATGAAGTATAAATTACTTTATTCAAAAACATAAATTAATGGATTCCCTTTTTCGAATGAACCACAAGAACACAATATTCTTTGATAAACTATGTTAATGTGTATGTCTAAGTTGAAGTATCATTAATAATTAGGCATCACACTACCATCGGCATCTATATATATATATATATATAAGAGAGAGGAGGGAGGGATCTATTACGGGTGGATAAACCCTCAAATTTGTTACACATCAGTAAATATATCAATATAATTGATTGTGTGGAACATGTAATTTCAAATTCAAAGAGAGATTACATCTTTTTATTTATAAATTATATACTAGATGGTTTATATGTTTCTGTTTAAAGTTTATATTGTATTCAGTATTATATTATATTAATTAATATTGTATGCATTACACATTAAATGTGTTGTACTGATTAGTATATGGTGTGAATGTGTGGGATGCTTCTAAATACTCCAGGTTCGGGTAATTCGAATGCATTTCTAACTATCTTACTGGATAGTGTGAAGGATGCTCCATGCAATTGGAGTGCTTTTAATTGTGGTACATATGCCTTGATTGCCTGATTAATCAAGTTTGTCAAAATAGTTCTTCAATTACTGTCATTGTCGTTGTATCCATTCTTGAATGTTGATAATAAGATTGGGGGATGGCCAGCGTATTGGCCTGGAGAAATTTAGATGGCAAGACTAGGTTGCGACTCGGGTTGTGGCACTATTGAAGATTCATTTCCAATGTTGATGTATGATCCCACCATATCGGATTATTTGTTCTCAAGATTGATTATTTGTGACTTGAGAACAATGGAATTTGGGGTTGAATATCCTAATCAGAGAATGAAGGAGAAGAAAATATTCCTGTAGATGCACTAAATGAAGGAGAAGAAGATATCCCTATAGATGCACCTGATTACGCCACACCATGAGATTACGATGATCCGAATTCTGGAGTATCAATTGTGATGAAGAAAATTTTGCAAAAGAAAAATGTAAACTGGGAGTTAGACTAGCGAATTGCATTAAGTGCATTTTATTTCTTTAACTTAATTTTATTGATATAATAAATATTAAGAGAAATGAACATGAAATTGCTAATAAAAGGAACATGTGGGACATTACTCTCACTTTTGTGGGCATGTACTCTCACTTTGTGGTAAATGACTGCTTGAAGGCTCACTTTTGAAGGATTGAAGGTTCACTTCATGGTCATTGAATTTCACTTTTTGTTTGGAGTCTCACTTCGTAAGATATCGCTCTCACTTTATAGGGCAAGAGTTCACATCGTAAAGAAATAGTCTTACTTTGTAAAATAAGAGTCTCTGTTCATGGGACATGGTTTTTTACATTTCACTTCATGGGGTTTAAGTCTTGCTTAGTGGAAACTTCATATAAATAACGACAAAAATTTCTTTGATCGAAAGACTAATAATGAAAGTACATTAAATTGTCTTTCCTTCGTGTAAAGCCTGTAAAGAGAATGAAAAATAAATTTTCAAATATTATTTAACTCAAATGTCACGGTAGGTCACAAAGTAAAGTGAATGAATGCTTGATATAATTCTAACTCATTCCACATTCAATTAGCAAATACTAAATACTCTCTCTCCTCTCGCAGATCCATGCATGTGTGTGCTATATGGTACCTGTGGATATCGGACATTGATATTGGAAATGGAGGTGTATTACTCAAATGCTTATACATGAATAAAGTGTTGTTGAAAGATGGTGTTTTCGGTGTTTTTAGTATTTTAGCAAATGCTATCTCGGCCATGAACTATTAATCATCTTCAATTTGGATCCCGGTTGTAATAAGCAATCTTGTCCACAATCTTCTTATGCTTGTGGTAGAACAAGCGATCTGGCTTTACGACATGATAATTCCGACTACACAAAACTCCCGTACCTCCGAATTCAGAGTTTCGTAAGTTCTTCCATATCTTCAACCTTGTCATTTATTTCTTTGTAGAGCGTACCGCATCTCTCCGAGTCCATCGTGCCGAACCTAAATGGCTTAAATGACATAGACTTGGTGTCCTTACGTATACTCTTATCAATTTTTGTAAACATGGATATCCATTAGGCGTACTCTTTAAAGACCAAACACTACAGTAATAGATTGTTATCTATTAATAAAGTACTAAAATAAGGTGGTAAATTAACTAGATAAGCTCTTCATGTATAGATAAAACTATATATTTCTTTGTTTATAAATATGTCAACCTATTTTCAAATAAAAGTCCTATAGACTATTATTTCCTAATATATAACATATTTAAAGCACACGTAATTATATTCATATTAAAATTTCAAATGGGTGAAGCATATAACTTGCTCACACATATTATATATTTAAAAGATATACTCTTCTTTAAAATGTCATATGAATATTATCATAATCCGGATAAACCACATTATTTACTCAAAAATTAATAATTATTCATGATCTAATGCTGGATATGTAACTTTGAAATTCCTATGTCAAATCCTTTTCATCATTTGAATTATTAAGACAGATTTGCTGAAAAAGTAACATTTCATAACTTTTATTATAGTCCTGTAAATTAATTAAACAAAGAAGTTTTGAAATCTTATTTAAGTTTAAATACAACCTAACCATCTTTATGTGTCACACAAGAATATTGAATGCACTAGGGTTTCCACGTGCCACGTGCCACGTGCACAAAAGCTATATTAGAATGTACTAGGGTATTTAAGAAATTAGGGTATAGGATCTTATTGGTTTTAACACGTTTTATATTCTTATAGTTCACTTTTGTTTTATTCTTGGATTTTTAAATTCTAGATTTTGGATTGGTTCATCTAAGGGTAGGGGATTTATATTTTAATAATTAATTCCTTTATATGATTTTCTTTTCACAAATTTACATGCTTTTTTTTTAGTGATTTATGTTTTTTAATTCCTTTATATTTAATTTGCATTTTATTATATTTGTGTAGGACCTACCTTTGGCCTAGTTTTTGACATTGACCACATGGCATGTTCTCCAAAGAGATAAAAGCAGGAATTTACAAGTGAGGAGAGCATGAGAGGTTTATTAGAAACTACACGGTCTCATGCGCATAGGCCCTTTCCAGTTCTAATTGGAGGTAAGGAGGTGGACCCTTTCCTCCTTTTCCAAACAGTGAATGATATAGGGGGTTATGCCAAAACTAGTGTTAATGAAAAATGGGTTATATTGCAACTAAGCTTGGTTTATTGCCCCATTGTGGTCCTAGTGTCAAATTGGTCTATTTGAAGTACCTCAAACCCTTTCTCTGCCTTGTCAAACCCCTTAACAATGACAATGCAAATGAGAAAGATGAACAAGATGATAAGAAGCGTAAAATCAACAATCCACCTCAAAGTGCACCGAGGAGAGGAAGGTCTAGGTTACAGGCAAGCCCAACTCCTTCAAGTTTTGAAGCGAGCTTGCAATGGCTTAAGACGCTTGCTATTTCTCAACTTGACTCAGCTTACAACCCAAACTTTCAACAGTCACTCAACACAATTCGAAACAAGCTTGCTAGACACAGTAGAAACGTATGATACAAGCACACACGTGTCTATATATGTATGTGTCTAATGTTAAATTGTAGGTCGAGAAGAGAAGACGAATCGGCCCAAAGTTCCAAGTGGACATTCCAGATGTATTAAATCCAGTCAATGATGGAGAATCCCTTGCTTATCTTGGAACCACTGTTTGGCCTCAGCAAGTGAAAGTAAGTTCCACATCTCTCTCACACACATACCACTCTCTCTCTCTCTCTCACACACCACACATATGCATAAAGCAAATCATCATGAACTTTATTATAGCATAACGAATGTTCTGAAGCAAGCACTAGCAAGATTACATGCTGTTGTTTGGAGAAGGGATCTACCGAGTGCATAAATTTTCATGTTGAGGAATCCAAGCGAAGGCTACAAGCGACCATTGGGTGGGTAGCCTTCAAGAGCTGGGGACTTGACAAAATAGGAGAGAGAGTTTCACAAACTTGGAGCAGTGAAGAGCAAGACAAGTTTAGCTCTGTCTTTGTGCGTTCCAATAAAGCAAGAGTTGACCCATGGCCAGAGCTGCACAAGGCATTTCCCCACAAGACTAGATCAGAATTGGTTAGTTTTTATTTCAATGTGTTCATTTTGCGTAGAAGGACTATTCAGAATAGGAAGGAATGGATCCTGACAGTGACGATGATGGGTGAGTAATGATATCAACATGAATAAATGTTAAGTTAACATGTTTAAGATGATACATTAAACTCAAGGAAACTAGCCGTAGTCAAAAAAATGTTATGAATTAGTAATTAAATAGATTAATAATAAAGTAAATTAATAATTAAATATTTTTATAACATTTTTTAACTATGGCCAATTTTTAACAATCTATAAGTGACGAGCTTATAAATGGTGTGTTTTTAGGCATCTCTTTTCCCTTTGTCCTCAACATATTCAAATAACATTATTTTGTTCAAAATGGTTGTGAGAACACACATGGGTTCTGCATTGGAGACTAATACTATTTTTAAATTTTAGCTTTAAAGGTTAACACATGGTAATATGTGGTTCTCAAGTGAATATCCTACGTTATCATTGTGTGTGACAATGTTAAGTCTTTAAAGACGATTTCAAAAGTCTGGCTAATGGGCCTAAGTAAACATGAGACTTAAAATAAGTCCTATATAGGGACTATCCTTAAAACTCTTGAGGACAACTTAAGCAGACTTTAGAATCCTACCCTAAAAGACTTAAACATGCTTATGCAATTATTAATAAGCAATTTGATATTTTTCATAATCTCATATGTATTAGTAAAATATTAAATTCTTAAGAAAATTAATTCAAAGCATATACTCAAAAAGTAATTAATATAATTGAGAGCCATTGCTTTAAGTGTATTAATTGAAAACTGATTTCCTAATCTAAATCTAATCTAAAATATTAATTAAATAGATATAATTATAAATTTTTAAAAAATACTATCACCATACTCCTAATTAAACTCTAATTAAGGAATTAGATTATTAAATTTGCATTAATTTTATTTCAAATTAACCTTAATTACCTTTTTTACTTTTTAATTTATATTTACAAATTTAATATAAAATTCTTTTCCATGCCCAAATCACACTTTCAATGTGAATGATGTCCTAACCCTCACGTGAGTTTTCATGTCATTTCTTAAAATATTAATTACTAATGCTAATGTATGAACCCATTAGTTTTTACCATTAGACTTACACTTGTTGGTCCTTTGGAATTGATCAAGTTATATTGAACATACTTGGTGAGTTACAAAATCTTATGAATTCTACACAAGTATAAGCATATCATAGTTATAATGAAAAGTGTTGTTTGAGCTTGTATGCTCTAGGGCCCACATAATGAACATCTTATTTTGTCACCGTGTCTTTTCAAAATGTTCCATACTAGTTATTTGAAATTCCCTTTCGTGTGTTGTGAGTGACCAAAATTGATTATATAATTTATTATGGACTTTGACATGGTTCTCTAGGATGTCAATCACTTGTTACCAATATTGTAAATGTTAAAAGTAAAATATTAGGAGCATACAACATCCTACTGTGGAGAGAATAAGGGTAGGAAGGTCTATAGTAAACATGAAAAGAAAGGTTGTGAATAAGGAAAATTCTTACCAAGAGGAAAAGGTGAGTAAGGAAAAGGAAAAATAAATCTCAAAAGGAAAAGGATGACATGGCAAGAAGAAGGGTAGTTAAGAGGTAGGGAGAGGGGGTCTCCACAAGAAGTTCCAACAGGAGAGAGAGAGTCTCCATGCTTTGTTCTCTTGTATTCATGTTAGAAATGAAGGTGCATATTATAAGATTTGATGTGTGTGATATGTATACTCTTAATGAATGGATCTAACAAGGCAATAGCCAAAATCCGTTCTTGCCCTTGACTTTGGAGACCAGTCATTGTGGCACTAAGAGAAGGTGTTTTAATATATGTATATGTGGAGAGTTGATAAAAAGAAAGTGTGTAACCTTTCTTAACGTTTGAGAGAAAGGAAACGGTTAAATAGGAAAAGGTGAGGTTTTCTTGTTTTCTGTTAACATAAAAAACAAGCATATTCTTGAATATCCACTTACAATCCTTAGATCTTTAGGCAAATCACTTCTCCAAATGCATATATATATTTTGAGGCATTAAATGTTATAGTTTTTACTATGACTCCTTTTTACTTTAGATGTGGACTGTTGTTACCTACTAAACTATGTTGATAAGTCTTAGGTGTAAAAGAAACAAGCATGTTTAGTGCACTTGGATATCTAGTGATGGTCTGGCCGAGTGTCATTAAGTATTTACAAAACTCTAGGCGAAGCTAACACTTCCATATAGAAAACTCTTAACCTAATTTTCCATGTCCCAGTTAGGTTTTTGAGTGGTTCTGGTGAGTTCAGCATGTCAGATATGACCTAACCCTAGGTTGCCTTAACCCCACTCCCTAAACCCCTCAGGTTAGGGTTTAGGGTTAATGGGTCATTAATTAACTCACAAAGTATATTCCCTTTAGGAATGAGATTCCGTGCTAGCCCACTTATATAAATGGGAAGACAGGGGCCTCTATCACATATATTAAGTAGTACATGTGGGAGAGCTCCTTGGTTCATGACTGAGTTCATTGCTCTTTTGTCGGTGCAAGCTTTAGCTTTATGTCGTTAAGGTACAACCCTTTGTTGTGCCGCCCTAACTTCCAGATAACAGGGGTACGTCTCACCTTCGGGGTTGCTCACCCTTAACGTTGGCAAATCCATGCCTAGAAGGTCTTGATGGAATGCACGTTTTCAAGAGGCAAAGGTTGAGGCTTGTCTCTAGCCTCCTCCTCCACGTTAAGCTAGGTATAGCACTCATGGCCAAGCAAGGCACATGGTTGTTCTTGTCTAACTGTGGGATCTTGTTTAAAGGTTCATGTTACCTAGTTCATGAGGGTTCACTAAGGGGTTCTAGAGTTGGCATTTAGGAGCCACATTTGTGGCACTTGGTGCAATTCTTAAATCTAAGGGGCTATGACATGATAGCCCACATCGTGGAAGGTAGTGTCACATGGTGACATTGGGCTAAACGTCACATGATACAACACCCGAGGCACGCCCTTTGGGGTTTGTCATTGATTTATGCCAAGGGGTTGGATACTTTAGCAAACATGTGTGTTTGTGCTTGCCCTTGGGCATCCGCTCAAGGGAGGTTAAGCCTCATAACTAGGTGTGCTTTGGCACACTTTGCTAGGGAGTGTTCTCCTTTGGAATCTAGGAGTTGAACAACCTAAGCTTGTTAGCATGAGCCTTTTTGTGAGGCACTCACAAGGTCATGTACTTAGGTTATCCACACTTAACCTTAGGGAGTTTGCTTAGTAGAACACTCGTGTTCACCTACGATGCACACTCATTCCACTAGCCCTAGGTCTTGGGTATAACTTGGTCACTCAAACCCTTAGGGGTTAGTCGTGGTTCAAGGTAACCCTTGTTTACCCTAAAGGGGTTATAATCCCATATGAGAGTGATTCCTTAAGGGGTAATTGGATGATGCCTTAGCTATGTCACGGGGCATGTGTGAGACACCATCTCCTATATGAGGTTAGGGCATGAACCTATCTAGGTTTATTGGGATAAGATCCTTAAGTCTACTTAAGATATCCTTTAGGTTCGGGGGATGGTCATTCTAGGGACTTAGGTAGGACTCTAAGTCTTCTGTTTAATTAGGCATTTGAATCAGACTCTTGGGGTCATTCTTAGAACACTTAGCGTTGTTCACACAGGGAATCGATTGGTGATCACGTGTTGTCATGTGTTAGCTCTCCGGGTTAAAACTCTGACATTGAACTATCCTAGAACTGCCTTTAATCATCTAATTGACATTGGTTTTAAATTTTCTTGAGGTAGAAGAGGGTTCCTATTGGCTACCCATTTAAACATCTCAAGTCCTTTGAGTGGTAACCAAATTGATCTGTTAGCTTCATTTATATTACATGATTGGGATATTATTTTACATGCTCAAGTAGAATTCATTGGACCAGACCGTGAGAGTACAAAGGGCATCAACGAGCCGACCGACTAGGAAGAGGTACCATCAAGGGGGGTCACTCTGGGCAAGGGACAAGGGGATTCCATCCTAGGGCAAGAGAAATCCACCAAGCAAACAAGACCATATCGACCCCATGAGGGAATTCTACAAGGGTGCACGGCAAAGCCACAACCACCACGAGACAAGAGGATACCGTTTTAGAGTGAGGAGAATTTGCCCCAACAATCACGAACATTCCGACACGGCAAGGAATTCTGCAGGGTTGCATGGTCCTACCAAGCCACCGCTGGATGAGATCCCATCCAGCTGAGGTATGCCGCGCCACCAGCTGTTAGGTTGGTCCCGTGAAGGGGGGCCTTAAGGGGGTCGGGGTGCAAGGGAGGAAAAAGGTACTCGCAGGATACCGGGACGTGGACTACAACACGCCCAAAGTAGAGGGTCTAGATCATAGCACCTCCTAGGCTCAATGAGACGTCATGGGAATCGATCCGGTGACCTTACTAGCCCATGTGCTCAATTGCATGCATAAAGCACAATAATAGTGCCCTTTCCCACATTCCAAGGAGCAAAGAGTGAAGACGCAGACTAGCATGTATACAAGTTCGAGCATGTATGCGAGTTGAGGAGTGTAAGTGATAACCACAAGAAGTTTGAGCGCATTCTCATGTATTATGAACAAAAAGGCACATGCCTGGTGGATGGAATTCCACGAGGCAAATGAGGGAGCTCGCTAGAAAACCGCACGAAGGGCGTTTTTGGATACCTTCTTGAAAGAAAAGAGCAAGGAAGAGGTAATCCATAAGTTAACTAGCTTGAAACAAAAAGCGGGGAGTCGATCAACAAATACACGATCCGCATGCTGGGGTACATCACGTGGCTAAGGGATGCCCCAATCAAATTAATCAAGAAAATGTGGTACTGAAAGGATTGAGGCCAAAGATTTGCAAGTGGATTGGGCTAGACGATGACAGAATGTTCGACAAGTTACTCCAGTACACCAAGAAGACTGAGAAGTGGGAAGCCGAGAGATGCAAAGAGAATAAGATGCAGAACAAATCAGACCAATGGCAAACGACACCACCACGGACGAGGAAACCTCTTAGATGTCCCAAAGCCTGCAAGAAAGAAGAGACAGTTGGGAGCCAAAGGGCACATGCAACTATAGCGAGGGGAAACCCACCGAGTGGCACCACAAAATGAAGACTTACCGCAAAACTGGCTCAATTGGGATACACTACATGCATGGGTAAGTATTGTCGGGTATGTAACATCTGCGGGTCCACAACACGAACGATTGTTATCAACTGGCCGAACTCTTGAGTAATAGGCTACCGCAAGTAATCACATTGACTGTGGAACAGTAGGCAGGGGGACGTAGATAGCCAGAGGAGTTATGGGTGTAGAGCGAAAGGGAACAACCAACCTCGCAGGAGGTCATGGTCAGGAGACTAGAGTCGTAGGTCCCATTCTTAGGAGCAACATCCCTACCAACTTAGGTACAATACTAGGGAGAGGCGGCCAAAACGCAAGAAGATGATGTGCACGCTATGCGGTGGCTAGCACCTGCTCTACCAATGCTCTTGGGTATCATTAATCAAACCCATGCTGGAAGCGCAAGAATTCAGCACCGCAAGGGCGACGAACGAGCAAACCCCTACTAGCCCAACACCAATCCCTACACCATAGGCAAACCAGGTAATGATAGTATTGCCAGGACAAGACAGCAGGATGAACACGACACCACAAGCCCCCTGACAAAAGAAACAAGGCAATCTCATGGGATAGAACTAGGGGAAAATGAAGGCACCGCGAGAAGGAACGAGAAGCAAAACCCTCAAGGATTAGCTAGGCCCTCACCAAGAGTCACTGCAACCATAGTAGACTTTGTTGACAACGTACCAACCATTCCAATTTGAAAGGCAAGCCGCATAGTCACCGATGTGATTATATACGGTGGGTTGATAGTGAACATCATGTCAATAAAATTCCATTGTGAACTGAGTATGCCAACCCTGGAGCCCATTCCTTTCCAGGTATGCATGGCAAATCAAGACGAGGTAAAACCCGAGGGTATCCTAAGGGTAGTAGAAGTCGAAATCTAAGCTGTCAAATTTTAGATAAACATTATTGTCCTCGACATGCCCTTGGAGAGGGATTCGACCTACTTCTTGGTCGCCCCTGGCTCAGGGGCACGAAGGTGCAGCATGACTAGAAGCCCTAGCAAATACGATTTTGCACTAGGAGGGGACTAAGATCCGTGTCTGCAAGGCAAGTCTGAGCACCCATGCAACAATTTAAAGTGCTAGAACACTATGCGCTAGGCAGGTGTAGAGGATTGGACAAGGTGAAATGGTGGCCTCTTGCGCCCATCCATTAGGTTCGAGCCGCATAAGGCAAGAGGACCCCCACCAAGGTAGACACCGCACAGGTAGACCGAGGGTTGTAAGGGGAGCGCTTGAAGCCTGAAACAATACAAACATAGTGTGGGAGCTCAAGGACCGGATCACCAACCACCTTCACAATTCCAGAGGAGCCACCTAGATGCATCACATTTGGACGATAGTGCCACCTAACCCAATCCAAACCCGGTAGTGAACTCGACCAGCAGCCCCATACCAGCCCCAGCCTTGTTAGAGTAGTACTTGGCATCATATAATTTTTAAGTTTACACATGTTTCATTAGGAATGTATAATAGGAAAAATACCAAAAAACAATAGATATTAATGTATTACGTCCAAGGGAGCAGTTATCATAACAACATTAGGGAAGTTAAGCAACCAACTAGATAAGATTCAAAAGAAGTTACGATAACTGAACATACTAAACTGGAAGTGTGGATATAAATAGATGAAGTTAGGAGTAGGAAAGCATCCCGGGGTATATTAAACATTGTACTATGTATTGTCAATATATACTCTCCTCTTACTCTCACTCTACAGTATCTTACTTGATTCGTTGATTTCTACTTCTCATTTCTATTGTGTTCATGATCTACAATACTACTTGCTATATCTATTCTCTTTCTACTCTCTCTCTATAGTACCTTACTTGATTCTTTGATTTTTACGTCTCATTTCTACTGCATCGAGACCTGTAGTACTACTTGCAATATCTTTTCTCTTCTCACTCCCGTTTGACCATCTGAGGTTTGATACCTAGTCTTGTATTGGTCTTTCATATTTTTGTTATACCCTTATTACAGGTTTGTCTGTCTATTTGTTGCCCTTATTGTGGCTCTGTCTATCTTGTTACCCTTATTATGGGTTTGTATGTTTATTACCTTTATTACGGGTTTGTCTATTTATATGTCACCCTTATTAGGGTCTATCTGTTTGTCTGTCACCCTTATTACGGGTTTGTCTGTCTGTTACCCTTATTATGGGTCTGTCTGTCTGTTTTGTCACCCTTATTACGGGTCTGTTTGTCTATCTGTTACCCTTATTATGGGTCTATCTGTCTATTTGTCACCCTTATTATGGGTCTGTTTGTCTGTCTGTCACTCTTATTACGGGTCTATCTGTCTGTCTGTCACCCTTATTATGGGTTACCCTTATTATAGGTTTTTTTTCCCACCGAAGCTCTACTCTCTAGGAGAGGACGGTGGAACTCGTGTCACCTAGGTATTTCAAGGTTCAAAGAGTTGATCAGTCGACATGATGTTCGGAGACAGATGCGCATGGATGAGTTCTTCAACCTTTTGTGGAGAGAAGTGAAGAATCTAGGATTCACCAAGAGGGCCAGGCAATTCATCCAGTCTGCATAAATGGTAGCCAGCTAGACTGGATCCAGTTCCACTTGAGAGGTAGCGCAGCCTTCCACATAATGTTCGACGAGCTAGCGATAATATTCCGACTATCGGAGGACGGCCTCACAATAGGAGAATTATCAAAGTCGGAGTCCACAAAGGTCCACCACCATAGGAAACGAGATGTTACAAAGGCATACATGAATGGAAGGAAGCGGCTGAGTTCATAGCATTGGTGGCCTTCATGCTCATAGGAAGAATGGGGAGACAAATCACCAGGTGGTTGGTGAACGGCCTCTGTAGGGCATGGGAAGGAATCACAGTGAACTGGGCAAACTACCTTAAGTAGTACTTAGTTCTGGCACTAACCCACGGGATCTATGGAGTTCGGACCAGGTCCAAGTGGAGACTTTCCATGGCCGACCATATCTGTATCATGACTGCTAGCCTGATTGGCCAAACTACAACTACAATACCAGCATAGCTCTGAACATGGGAGAAAGAGCGGATTGGAACCAATTAGAGCAACCAAAGGAAACAGCTGGAACCCCCGAAATCATTAAAGGCGACAACCCTTCTCCTAATCAGGAGCCACCCATGCACTGGACAACAAAACCCATACAAACGGTCCCCCTAGAAATGGGACCCCCGTTACCACGGTCCATCAGAGATACCCGAATGATCCACCAAACTAGACCAAGAGAGTACAAAGGGTGATTCCGAGGAAGAGTCAAAGGACACCTACTAGCATTTCCATGCCGACGGTCGGTGGGCCTCATCGACTTACCTCAAGCTCGCAAAGGCCTTCAACCAACTAAAGGAAGCAATGGTTGTGTACAACAACCTCAACTTCCCAGTCGTGGCAAAGAAACATAATACCATAATAGCTAATCTTACAGATCGATGGCATGTCACACGGGAGCACGCTAGAGAATCTAAGGAACTGCTCCTCCAAGGAGCCCTACTGATTAAGGTAGAAGAAAGAGGAGGAAGGACATTAGGGAACTCTAGAGCAAGCTAGTAATGAACCTCGATATTACAGGGTAAGTACAATACCCTCCAAAGGCTCATGGACCACCACAAGCACGCTCGCAACCAGATCATAGAAGACAAAAACTCACGAACTTAGGACCCGGATCGAGCAAAGGGGTAGGGAGTTCAAAGAAGCTCAAGCAAAGCTGGCAACAGTTAGGGAGGAGCTACATTAGAGGAACCCCACCCGGAGGGCCAAAGGCAAGCGTCGCATTACAGCCAAGCGCAAGAAGGGAGCATAGCTCACCCAAAAATTAGGACCCACCCCGAATCACTATCACAAAGTTAGCAAAACACACCCATCAACAAGCCCAATTGCTTGCAGCAAGGGAACAAGAGCTGCAACGCAAGCACGAGTGAATTTGGAAACTAAAGGCTCAAGTAAAACATGCTCAGGAATAGTAGGAGGCACGGTTCTAGGCAAGAGCTACAAAAGGCTATTGTGCTGCAAAATGCAACGATCGCCATCCTGAAGCTGAAGCTAGCCACAATGGAGAGTGAAGCTGCTACCTACCGCGACCACTCTGGCATGACCTAGGATAAGGAGCACATGGCCCAAGGACGAGCTAACGATTAAGTTTGGGCATCTAGTTGATAGTGGTTTGACCACTGTCAAACCACCAGCCGGTGCAAACGACCGACCGGATGGAGCAGCCAAGCGGGAAGATACAGTAGGTACTAACCAACAATGACATCTATTAGGCGGCGCTTAACCTAGGAATACATCTAATCATTTGGATCAACTACCAAGGTATGTGGGACAACATGCGTGAGGGAGGTGCATAAATGCTATAGCAGGACGCTATCACATGGTGACAAACCAGTGAGAGAGTGCCACCTGGAACTAGGGTCTAACACTGGTTGACCCACTATATAAGCAAGAAGGCTGGTAGTGGGTTGGAGGTCCTTCTAGTCAGTCTTCTTCTTTGTATCTTGCTTCACCTTCTTTGGGGCCACATTGTATCGGACAGGCAATATATATATATATATATAGATTCCTTATGTCCCCCATCTCTCCCAATTACTCTCCTCTTGCTTTGGTCCTAGTCCAATGTGATACCAACAAGGGGGCAACAACATTGTGCATAGTGGAACTCCTACCCACATGTACATGGGCCCTTGTGGCGTCTAGGTAGAGGACATCACAACACTTTTCAGTGCTCTCGAGGTAAAGGCCGACTCACTGGTGCAAACCCCCAGGACTGGACACTAGTAACAATGTCATGGTGATCACCAAGGCTTTGTAAGTTGCCCTACATCTGGCCTGTGGAGTCCCAATGACCAGTCATATGAAAGCATACAATTAGCTCATAAGTCGCATTTTGTCCTTCTTGTTTGAAGTTCATTATTGTGAAACTACAAGTTGTCCACTCACAGGTTTTTTTTTTTTTTTTTTTTTTCTTCAGAAATTGTGGAATGTCTACTCACAGTTCTTTCTTTTAATTTACTATAAGAAATGGGATTAACAATTTTGTTTGTAGAGAACTGCGAGTTGAAAGCATTGATGTTCCATTTCAAGAAAACTGTGAGTGGTGCACTCAGAGTTCTTCCTCATGGAACTATGAACTGATTGGTTGCAATTCCTTTGTGCTAGAAACTATGAGCCATACTCTTATACATAGTATTTGCTTCTTAAGGCTTTAAAGGATTGCGAGCAACCAACTCGCAATTCACACTAATAGGAACTACGAGCTGATGGCTCGCAATTCCTTCAATTCTATCCCCAAGTTCTTCTTCAAAGAACTAGCATTGTCCACTCGCAATTCTTGTGGTAAAAGACTATAGAGAATTACGGTTGGTTTGCTCGTAGTTCACATTAATAGGAATTGTGAGTAGATGGTTTGTAGTTCCTCCAGTTTTATCCATACTAGGAACTAGGACTAGAAGGCTTGTAGTTCTTCGGTGAGCAAATGGCTTGCAACATACAGAATTGCAAGAAATTGTGAGTCTGTTGAAAGTATATTTTTTGGTGTAACTGGGTGCTTCTTGCTCAAAGTTCTCATAGACATATCATTTATAACTATGTTTAAGCGACACATATATTGATCCATATTTCTTGGTTGTAACAAAAACATGGAGTACCAAATAAAGAAAAGAAATGAGATTCTTGCTAATGCATACAAGAAGTTCATCAGCAAGGTGTTGGGAGCGACACTTGTAGAGCTGGAGATCGCAAATGTTCATTCAGCAAAACAACAATGTGCTTTTTAAATGAAAAGATCATATAAAAAACTAGTGATTAAACTTCGAACTAACTACATGAAAAAACCATGTTAGTTTTTGTTAAAATATAAAGATGACATGGTTTTTCAAACCATGTGAAGGTGATGTGGTTATTCATTATGTTCGAAATAATAGTTTATTAAGTGGTTATAATGTGGTTTATTATAGCTGATTTTTTATATGATTTAGCTACTTACTATGATTAATCCAAAGTTCAACCACTTGGTTTTCTACATGGTTTTTTATATGATTATGAGTTTAGGCCAAAATATAAATTTAAAATCTTGCATTCATGTGTGCATTCAGCAATATGTTACTTGTTATAATGTCTTTATGTCCTACTTCTGATTTCAAAACCTTGTGCAAATAAGCAAACATACATATAAATAAGATAGTTAAGCTATATGTATTATATGTGTGTGTATGTACATGTATAGTCAAAATATACATTCTTAATTATATATACACTTTCCTTATGTGTGTATATATAAATTATATATACATTAGAGAGAGAAAACATAAAGGTGTCTAAGAGTTTTTTAAGCTCTTCGATCTAGCATTGAAGCTTGAAAGTCAATATAAAATATAAAATAAGTCTATAATTTTAATTTTTACACAAAACTCTTTAACTTGTCCATTAATAAAAACAAAAACACTTAGCAATAATATTCATTAAAATGAATAATGAATACACTTTTTTTTTCTCTTTCATGTATATATTATCATATCATAAAATATATATGCCAATGTACATATATACATTCACATGTGCAACATATACACTATATTATATATATATATAACATTTTATATACATGAATATGAACACACACATATAAACATTATTTTTATCTTCAAGATGCATCAACATTGTGTTTATAGACTACTTGTAAATGATCAAAATGTTAATTAATATGCATATATATAGCATACGATTGTATCATATAATATATATATTAAATGCATATCATTTTGATATTAAAATGATATACATTTTAATATATATATGTGTGTGTGTGTGTGTGTGTGTGTGTGTACAAGAGAGCTATGTATACATATTAATAAATTATATATTATATAAACATATTTAGAAATAAAATTTCTACAAAGAAATGTTGGTCTTACCTTTATTTATTTCTTTTGGCCCTTTCTCCTTAAAATTTAAATAGAAAAATAAAAAAAAAATAAGAAGAGGGACAAACACCTAGAGTTAAAGTGGAACTCCATGTTAGCACACAATGACAATTTCGCAACTTTCATGCTTCTTTGTTTCTCTATAGTTGTAGGCAACTAAAACCTTAAACCTTTAATTAACAGTAAAGATTAAAAATCATATCTTAAATTGAACGGTGTAGATTAACTAATTATTAATTAAACAAATTTTATAATGTTCACACACACACATATTTGTTGTTATGTATGGGATTACATTCTATATACTTCATTAAAGATATATAAATACTCATAATAAATTATTATATATACTAATGCAATTATATATATAATATGTTACCCCCATATATATATAACTCACTCTCCCTATTCAACACTTATCCATTAGAAGTGCAGTCCAATAAACCACATTTTGGAGAGGCATATTTTCAAACACTCATGTATTTTGACATGCCTACACTTGACATACATATCATAAGAGTAAATTTAGTGCATATTATAAATATAATATAGTACCTCAGTTGTATGCATATGCATCTACATACACATACAATTGTGTGTATGGGTATATTAATACCTCAAATCAATTGTGAGCCTTATAATTAACTATAAATATAAAACTCAATTTAATTAAAAACCTCATACAAAGTCAATTTTTGTATTTTAATAATTGTTTTAAGGACATAATTTATTGTTAAAAATTATATTTTGAAGATAAAACTATAATTTTAACCATATCTACGTACAAAATTACACACGTAGCTATCTTTACCATATGAGAGTTATGCACCATGTAAAAAACTATATAAAATTATATGCATAGAATAAAAACCATATTAATTTTTAAAAACTAACCCATTCAACTTGGTGTGCAAGTAATGGGTCGCATACCATTGGGGAAAAAATTAGAATCGTGTGTAAAGAAATCTCTCTTATCTTTGGCTCTTTGGAGGATCCTAAGTACCGAGGACAATAGATTTCCTCTTAAAAGGAGCAATCAAAGTACATGTGGAAGCAAATGTAAGAAGTGTGTTGGTTCAATAATATCTCCGGCTATAACGCATCTACAAATGAATCGGTATAACTAAAGGTAACGGACCTGTAAACACATCTTTACACCGAATAACGTTGTTTCTTATCAGCCGTTGACCACCTTGCATGCTAATTATAACCATAGACATTAATCTCCTTAATTACTGCATCTTTTCCCATCAAACATTTGCTCGGTAGGGATTCTACATAGTGTTTGTACAGAGAGATAATGGTCTCCTCACAAAAATCAACTTCCCCAACCACAAGCAACTCCAAAACGCAAGGCGACAGTAAGGCAGTAGGTCAAGTCCAGCCTCCCAGTTGAGAAGATTGATGGATAGCTAGTGGGGTGCCCGGACTCACTCTGAAGGCACGATGATATATCCCCATCATCCGTAAGGAACTGCAGCACTTGGCACTCCCAGTCATGTTGTATCTTAGCTCCTCTCAACCACGGTTTCCCTAATAACATCTTGTATCCATTACCACAATATTCACTTGAAAAGTCAAATATCCCTCACAGAATCCCATGTGGAGCTACCGCCATCCGAATCAAGAACGGCACTAGCTCGGGCCCCAACTTACAATGCAAGTGAATAGACCTTTTGGACCTCCTGCAAATGGTTCAGCCACACCATATGCAGCTACCTTTAATTAAGCTTGAGAAAGTTCAACATCTGTTGTACAACAAATCACCACTAGAGGTATGTATAATAAATATGCACACACACACACACACACACGCAGTACAGGTTGTGGAGCTTGCAAAAACATTGTTGAAGCCGGTGCCTCTGTCGGACTCGTCGTTTCATCTAATGCACTACAAGAAGAGATGATTCGACTTAATCCTCCTAAGCAAGTTTACAAGATAAACTCTGATCATTTGGTATACACACATGACATATATACATAACCAGTATTATTCAACAGTAAATTATATTGTACTGTGCGCTATTTTTTATGTTCTGTGTGCATTCTTCATGAGCCATCAGAGTTTGAGTTGACTCTTGCAAGACCTTGTTGAACTACTGTGACAACCAGCTGTATACAGAACATCTTGATTAATAATCTTAAATTAATTGTGCGTGTATGTGTGTTACCTCGCCACTTTGGTTAAACATGTGACCAATTACAAGACCTCGTGAACCACTTGCTTTTGGGCTAGTGATCTATATAGCAAACTCTTAAAATCTTTTGTAGAGAATTATATAATCACCCACACACACGCACACACAATAACCTTGAAAAGAAGCCATTCGTCTGCCCTTAATGTCTTTATGAAACCACATCCTGCAGTAATACATTAGCCAAAGTAAACAGAAAAGATATACTTACGAATGGTCGAGACTTAGCAGCCTATAGTCTCCTTTCCGGAGCTTCGCCTGATAAGGGCGTAATATGGTCTGAAGGAACATCCAGTCGGAAGCATATGCTGCAACGCACCTATACATTGGATGTTAATACATATAACAACTTGATGAGTTTCTTACCTATGCAATGCTTGGTCCTCAGATAACTTTTGCTTAGATCTCAGCCACACTCTTTGTCTGTATTAACATGCATGAACACGCACACGCACACGCACGCACACATAATATTACCTCGGTTCCAGGTTTTCAGGATTGACTTCATTATTTGGATCACACAGTCGAATATCCAGAGGATGGGTTTTCATAGGAAATTTAGTTAAGCCTTCTCTGAAGTGCCTGTATTTGAAAACACAACAAGAATGTCACTAAATTATTATATGGAATACTTACAGTGGAAGCCGAGGGTCACCAAGCCCAGACATAATAAGTTGCTCTTGTGATTTAAGCTGACACAATATCCGCATTAAGCTTGCATTGATGTTTGATACTTGCGTGTGTGTGTGTGTGTGTGTGAGAGAGAGAGAGAGGGAGGATGACCAACCTGGTTTGGATCGGGAGCTTCAGGCATAGGCTCCTCTTGATATTGAACAATGTTTTCCTCTTGCTTCTACATTGATAAGAACAATAAATAATAACTAATATAGAACTAATTATTATGAATGATAAAATACCTGGAAAGATGCAACAAGTATGAAAACGCTACGGCCCCTTTGAATAGCAGTAACATTCCTAGTCGCAAAAGTTTTCCCATCTCGTATCCTATCGACTTGGTATACAATTGGTACTACAGTAGACTATTTAGTTGTTACACACACACACACATGTTCGCTACATAGATGATGTGTGTGTGTATTATATACATATTTGTGTTGGACGTACAGATTTCATCCCCAACGGAAAGAAAATACGAATGTAGACTGTGTACTAGAAGAGAAGCATTCACAGTTTTGATTGCTGCCGCCAAAGCCTGTATAAGCTTATATAACACTACATGTGTGTGAGTGTGTGTGTGTAAACACACCCATACACTATGAACGTATCTATATATCATTTTACCTACAGGCGACCGTGCGTGCGTGTGTGCGTGTGTAATCTTTCTTACCTGACTAACAAATTGGCCACCGAAGACAAATCCACGCCGACCTGCTGGTTTAAGACCTCCACCATAGGCAAAAGCTCGCACGTCTGTGGGGGTATGAGCGCGAAAAATATCATCCTGATCGACTTAAAGAATAGTTTATTCAGTAAAAACTAGAATAAAAAGAAATGTTTTGATCATAAACTAAAATAACGACCTCAATCTTCTCAAGTTGCAAAACAGTCTCAACAAGTGCCTGTTTTGGTCTCTGTACATAACTTGGAAATAGAAGATAAACGTTTTCATGCTGGAGAATCAAGCAGGTCACCTACAGTTCCAGTTAAAAAGATTGTATATGAATTTATATGTGTATACATATGTAAGTGATGATGATATGTATATATGTAAACATACCTCTCTACTGTGTGTGTATGTGTGTGTACAGAAGGAGACTTACCTCGCTGCGAGCAATAACAGTAGTTGGCATAAGTTGTTGTTTGTCAAAACGAACTGCGCCAGAAATAATAAACAGATAAACAACATGAAGAATAACAGTAGTACCAGTTCCAAAAGAAGTTTCCAGGTTCTAAGATGTTCTGAGTTGGAGAGACAACAACCTGAACGAACATGTATATTGATGTTTTACACACACGCGCGCACAGGCACGTTGCACTTACTTGTCCTTCCCAAATGAAATAAAAACCAGCACCTTCTTCTCCTTCTTGGACTATGACGTCACCAGCACCTACATGCGTGGAGGATGAATCTGGCCACACACACACACACACAATTTCTTAATTGGTAAACACTCACCAAACCTCTTAACAACAAGAGCGTGAGCAATTTCCAGCAATTTATGGGGAGCTGAAGGCAGTAGATTTTGAAGTGCAGGGATTGATGTAAGGAACTCCTTTACTGAGCAATTATAATGTTTTATACAAATAATTGATTTGAAATGGTATTGAAATGTTTGATACAAATAATTTGTTAAATGTAAATCATTGTTACATAAATACTTCTTGGAGCTGCTCTTCCTTCCATTTCATTCTCTCCTGTTTTTAGGGCCCTAGCTTGTTTAATTATATCTAAGCTAGTGGTTTAGGGAGCATGCAAAAAACAGGGCAAAAGCAAGTTTCACGACGAGACATATATGATAGCAGGTGAGACATATGTGTATGTTTATCAGATTTAATATAAAGAAGTAATCAAGATTAACATTAATCTATTTGTTGAATATATCTTATATTTAAATTTTATTTTTTTTAATAATTTGAACACTGAGTGTATATACTTTAAAACATGCCTTAATTTGATCACCTAAGATTTACTTTGACAATATATGTGTTTATTTAAATTATATGTTAAAAATGTATACTTTATTATATCATGAGTATGAAAATGAAACTAGGTTATGCTCCACCATTGTTTATATATTTTATCTAAAAATAATAATTATATAAAATTACATTATATTAATAATAATTTAATGTCAAAGTTGGTGTGAAACTGCCTAGTTTTCACAATCCAGCCCCTTTCTGTAATTACAGTTAATTAAGTTATTTATTTTAATGATTTTATATGTTTTTAAATGATATAAATTAAAAGACCTTTATTCTGTAATTAATTAATTAAGTTAATATTTTTAGTGATTTTATGTTTTTAAATGATATAAGTTAAAAAGACCTTCATGTCCATCTATATATGATTTGGTATATATAAGTTTTCTTTAAATAATTATTTGTTCTTGGTTTTAATATTTCTTAAATAATTAAGTTTTAATTAATTATTACTAATAAAAAGTGTGAAAGCGTCCCTGTGAACATGCAACTTTTAATGAGATTATTTGAATTTACCACCCTAAAAATTATTATATTAAATTTGTATAATTTATATATTTATATAAGAATTTAAATTAACTTATACTTAAATTTTCTTCTAAACTCTTTTATCTAAAATTGCATTCTTTGTATAATTTAATATATAATTTATTGTTTCACACCCAATTGAAAGGGAGTACATATTCATTTTATTTTAGCTTCGTGCTTAAGAAAAATTATATTTTCATGTTTTTAATCTCAAAAAAAAAAAAAAAAAACTCAAATTCAAGACAGCACATTGAATTTCTCTCTCAATTTTATTAATTAATTAAAAAATAAGTAATTACTTTATTTAAGCAATAATTTAATAATGATTAACCCGATGATGTCTTAATTAGATAGTTTAAATTTTAATTTATAATAATAGTAATCTTAAAAAATCTAAAATATTCTTATATAATGATGATGCAATATATATTAAAGATACACTTTGGTTAATTGGCTTAGATTGTATTTCAATTTTAGTCTTAGTTTAAGAAATGGGAAATTTAAAAAAGAAATTAAGTTTTTGTCTTAAACATAGGCATGTGTTTATTTAAATTATATGTTAATATTGCCTAAATTTCTTGACTATTTAAATTTTTAATAACAATATATACTTATTAGATATAAAATATAATATTAAAAAGTAAAAGTTTCTTATATACTTAGATAGATGTTGAATTACTTTATATATATGAATGCACTTCTTATTGTATGTATTATACATACTGAAAGAGCAGAGCTTACATTACTATTTATGTGTTTACTGTTAAAATAATGTGTTAAATTGTTTAATACCACTCCAAATTACCTTAGTTAAAACTTATAATGTGCATAATGTTTTAAAAGTATATTCGTGTGTTAAAATAGAATTAAATTACGTTCAATCATTTGAAATTTTAATATGAATACATATATGCGATATATGGTGTTTTAAATATACTATATGTGCATTAATTTTATCAAGAAGCTAATCATATGACATTTATTATTTGAAAATGATATATAATAATAAATATATACATTATATCTAGCTTATTAAAAATGAAGTAGAATATTAATACTGAATCTGTGGAGGTAATATATATTTTAAATAATTTAACTAGAAGTTTTTATTTTAACTTTAATTATTTTAAACAATTTAAGTAAACAATTTAAGAGTCATGTGTGAAATGAGTTTCTATCCTCGTGTTTAATAGATAAAAATATACTGACTCAAATACGCTAACTTGTTTACACAGAAATACCTTATTTGTAGAGTATGCAGCATGAGTTCAAGTACAGTTTTACACAAAAGATCTAGATATCAGCAACCGCGGGATTCTACACACCAAGAACATTATCATCGTCTACAGAATGAACAAGGCAACCACTATAGCAAGAGTAAAACTGAAGAACTGCTGGTAGTAAACTATCTTGACTATAGCAAGCTGCTTTGATTGTGGCTGTAGTAATGATTTTGGTGCTTCCCGTGATTTTGCCTCCGCTACCGCCTCCGCCTCCGGTTCTGATGCTCATCTCCGTCACCAATCTTCATGGTGTTATGTCGCCATGATACAGTGTACATATATCTTATCATAGCTCAGTTTGGTTTTGACGTTGTACAGGAGTGCCGCCATTTTGGGGCCCAGGAGGCCTGGGCTCGAATATTCTAGAATATTCTAGAATATTTATTCTAGAATATTCTAGAATATTTTGAATATTCTTTCTGGTCGGCAGTATTGGCCTCAGTCGGCAAAAAAATTCTAGTAAAACTGTTGTATTTATCTTATTCTTTTTTATATTAGCTTAATTTATTACTCAATATACATTAGCTAAAGTTTCTTCTTCATCTTAAGTAAAGCTGCAGTTCTCGAACCACCAGCTAGGCTTGGACGTGGAGGTGTTTGAGTAGGTAATTCCTCTGGTCTAATGTTCTCTGCGAGCTTGTTTGTTGCCAACCTAGAGAGTTCGAAACTCTTCTCGGTTCCTATAATATTCCTTCCGAGCTCGACGGCAGCTAACAACGATGATCCGGTTCCGGAACCAATATCCCAGACTAGGTCGCCAGGTCTACTGAGACGCTCGATCAAAAGCTGCATGAGTCGAACACTCTTCGGTTGAATCATCATCCTGCACAAACTTCCATTAGGATAAACAAAGCAAAGTACTTCCTTACCAAGCCTCCTGAAAACGGTCGGTGTGTCGACGAGGATCGTGTTCGTCAACGCCAGAGGGTTTGGCCTCTTCGACTTCTTCTCAGAGCTTTGCAGCACCAAGAGAACTAACAAGTTATCCTGCCACATAGACCAAGTTAAACTTGAACTTGAATAGCTAGCTTACCTTAATTTTGTCACGGTATCCCCAGCCTCGTGCACGGTAGACGCTGTAAGTCCCTGCAACCTCCAAGTTGATTACCGCAGCCGCCTGAATCACCGCCGAAACAGAAGGAGAACTCGCGAAGACGACCATGAAACCACTCGCTGCCAAGTGCATTCCACTGAACTGCAAGGCCTCCTCAAACTTCACCGGATCTAGCTGCACAATGTCCTTGTTGATGCTAGCACCTCCATATACAAGCTCATTGGGCAAGTCGAGGATGATGAGGTTGAAGCCGTATTCACCTACCACTTCCTGGAACACCGTTTGTGACTCACCGTATGTAGTCTGTCAACCTGTTGTCGGAGCTTGGTGTACACCTCTGTCTGGGAAGCACCCGGCTCGAAGAAAGACCTGCTCATCTCCTCCATATCGCACACAGCCAGGTCGTAGGATCCACGGGATGCAGCCAGGGTCGGGATGAAGGTCATCAGTCCTTGATGTCCAAACTAGCTACAAGTGGCTGCACCTCATTGATTGTAAAGTCGATTGCCGCGGAGGTGCTGTAGAAGAGCTTGGTCCCGCTCCCGATCCCTTTGCAGGTGTAGTTGTCTTCCGCACCGTCTTCTTCATCTTGCTCTTCTTGATAGCCTCTACTTCGTCCGGCTCCCAAACAATCGCTGGTAGATCATTGCCGTGCACGTCGAATAGTGAGCTCTCCCAAGCTGGTGGCTGTTGCGACGGACAGTCGAGCCAGAATGGAACATGCTCCCGTTCGAACGGTGTTAGAGCTCCTCTGCTCTTCGACCACATGTGAGGCTCGCTTGTATGATCTGTCCACAGCTTCATCGTCTGAGACGGTGCCATTTTCTTCGCCAGTATGAACCTGTAACACAAAGTCAGACAGTAGCAATCTGGAATGAAAGCTTACCTCCATATCATCCGACGTGCAGACTCCTCACGCTCCAGAAACTCATTCGGCTCCATCGAATAAGTGAAGTATGGCATGAAAGACCAGGCACTTGCTCCGAGTTCGCATCTCGTCAAACCAGCTCATGAAGTCGACATCCGTTCCAACTTCTTCACCATCCTCTCGCAACCCCTTAAGGATCTGAATGGCTTCCTCGCGCACAGCCTTCCAATATAAGTCCAAGGTGAACCACTTGATCCACTCTTTGTCCTGCATGCCTGGTAGCCCAAGTGTCTGTTGTTCTGCCTTGGATTCGAGACGGTGAGCTTGTTCAAGTATCGGAGTCGCAGCATGTTTGAATCTTCGCCTTTGACATCGCGTACAGCTTCTCAATGCCCATCCAGCGACACTGCTTATGAGAGATGTTCGTCACCTTCTGGAACCACTCCTCCCCCAAGTCTGGGTCTATGATGGAGAGGAACTTGTGCATACGCTTGTCATGCTTCTTGTACACTAGCTGCTTCAGGTTCAGCTCAACTGTGGATTGCCCTTAGCACTGGTGACTGCTCTGTCGAGATCATCCGATCTCGTTCTGCACATAGAATAAGTTAAAAACTTCTTTCCTATCAATCAAATCGGAGGTTACCTTGAAAAGGATCTTTGCGCAGATCAGGTTCGGAAGAGGATGCCAAGCCGTCTTTCCTGTTGAACTCTCCTTCCACTTCCGCACCTCAAGACGATCAACCTCCGTGAGTGACTCGAGGATTTTCTGAGTTCCTTCGGTACTAGTGCAGACCGCCTTTACAGCGAGGAGAATATGTTGGTAGCGTTGTTTCACAGATGTTGCTGAAGATCTGTTCAATAAAACTATAAGTCTAGACTCTTAACAAAAAGAAAAGAAAATACTCACATGTTAATCGATTGGAACATCGAAACCAGTTGAAGATTGTCGAGGTTCTCCGTGGAGATGAAACTCGATCGAACGAATAGCCCATCGCTGGTTGTCCTCTGCATCCTCCCGGTACAGCTTCTGCAAAGCCTGTAGCCTATGGTTCCCGTCCCAGCAGCTGAACTTCGGTTTGAGAGCCTTGAAGCCCACTGTTTGTACTCCGGCTGAGTAAGAGCTTGCTCGAAAGACCGGTGCTGCTCGTACTGAACCGTGTCCTTCGACAGCTCCGATAGCTCCTCAGCAGTGAGTCGATCTCCGATGGACAGAATGAACAAGGCCGTGTTGCGTAGATAACCAGCCTTCTTCAACGATGACACCAGCCTGTCCAAGTCCCCTGGGTTCACTCGTCGAACCACCTCGTTCGAATGCATTCTACAGATGGGCACATCAGGAGGATCACCAAGTCCCTTGACAGTAATTTTGTCGAGCAGGTTCGCTGAGCTCTCCAAATGCAGGCTAGCCGGTATGCTGTATAACTCCTTCGGCTCCTTATCGCTCTTCGCCTTCTTGCCTTTTGGATCAGCTTTCCCGCGCCTCTCTTTTTGCTGACTGCCTCCTCCAAGTCGTCCTGCTAGCTTCAACTGCCTCTGTCATCTGCACTTGCTCGTTCAGGACTGCAACCTCAGCGGATGAAGGAGGCAACTGCGACGAGCTCTCCGGGAAATCTGTGATGGTTGATGGAGGCTGCTCCTGCTCAATTGGTACTACTCCAGACTGAGTCACTGGAGGATCCTTTGCTACATTAGATGGTTCTCCTCTCTTGCCTCGCTTCTGCTTCGATATCCTCTTCTCTTCCCGTGGCTCTTCATCAGGCGCAGTCTCTAGTAGACGTTTTGAAGCTCTCACCATTTTGTAAACTCTGGAAAGCAAACACACAAGTCAATTGATTAGGAGACAAAATAAAAAAAAAACAAAGATGACTAACCTTGTGGCTGCCGACTCAAGCTAGTGGTGCCGACCCTCTCAGTCGGCACAGAGATGTAGAAAAGCATATCCTGCCGAGACAGGTTGGTGCCGACCCTCTCAGACGGCACTGAAGAGATAATGGTGCCGACTGAGCTAGGATGGTGCCGTCCCTCTCAGACGGCACAAATGGGAAGACCCATTAACTCTGAAAAAAGAAATACTTGAGCCGCAAAGCAAAAAATAAACAAATTCAAAATACCTTGTGGTTGCCGACTGAACCAGGATGGTGTCATCTCAGTCGGCACAAATGGGAAGACACATTAACTCTGAAAAAAAAAACATTGTGATACGGATACTTGAGCCGCAAAGAAAAAATAAACAAATCGAAAATACCTTGTGGCTGCCGACTGAACCAGGATGGTGCGCCGCTCTCAGTCGGCACAAATGGGAAGACCCTTTATCTCTGAAAAATAAATTATTTGAGCCGCAAATCAAAATACAGAAATTGCACATACCTTGTGGCCGCCGACTGAGCAGGATGGTGCCGACAATCTAAATCGGCACAGAAATCTCGATTGATTTACTTGGGGCTGCACGAATCGACTCGAAATGGATGGGCCGCTCCTCTCAAGCCCCTTGGAGGAGATTTCAGAAACTCAGATCTGAGATTGAAAAAACCCTAGCCGCAGTGGAAACAGTAAACCCTATCTACCAAAAAACCCTAGCCGCAATGAAAACAGTGAACCCTGGAATAAATGTGACATTAATATTTAGGGTTTATTTTAAAATATGTGAATAATTGGTAAAGGTGAAGATATTTCAAATCATAAAAGGTAGTAATTAAATTAAATCGGTGATACTAGAGAGGACAGCATTAAGAACACTGTGAGCTGGGCAGTAGAATTAATTATATACAAAGTGTATTCACGTTTATTATCAACGATTATAATTTTTTTTGGCGAACGAGAGTGTGTTTAATCTTTTGCTTTGCTTTCCTAAACCACCGAGCTTTCTCCTTGCGTTGTCATGGCCAGAGTTACCTATGAAGGCATTGACAAAGATTTCCCAGTCGATGAAGATGGAAATGCTTTTGTGTTTGAACATGATCTTCACTTTGCTTTCAACATTCCTTGTTGGTTCAGTATACATGTGGTTCAATTGATGTCAGTTTCTGCGAGTTCTGGAGAAGATGTGGAGTTGTTACCAGAAGGCAATGCATCAAACCAGTTTGTCTTTTACACATTGTGCCCGGCAAAGGGCCCGTTGTTCAGGTTGCGGACAAAGGAGCGTGAGGAATCCATGCTGGTGTGTCTTCTAAGAGCAGACAAATGTAGGATAGGGAAGGATCTCATTGGTTCGTCTGAAGTTAAACGAGTCTCTGAACTACCGAGATATACAATGGAAATGTCATTTACGAACTTCCCCAAAGAAAGAAAGCACAGAGAAGTACTTGGGGATGAATCGCAAGGATGGCTGCTACCATTGGACACACCCGAGCACAACACACTGGCATGTTCCGGCGCGAGTCAGTCGAAGTTCATGTGTCGGACATCTCAAATGCATCAATCCTACCTGCCCCTACTTGGCTTTTGAGAAGAAAGCAAATGAATGTCACTTCAAGGGTGCTGTGGAGAAGGCAAAGACAACTGAGACAGGCAAAGTAATAGGCATGAAATGTAAGCATTGTGGAGAGGAGCCATTGCTAGTGCACACTTGTCCGGCTTATGTGTACTACATTCTGCCAGACGACATTTACAAGGTTGTTCATTCACAGAGGTGTTCATCAGCATCCAGTCAGCCCCTCAGTGTCAGCTTCAAACGTTCAGCGTGCCAGATCTAGTGTCAGCAACGTGGTAAAGAGCAGTCGCGAACCAATCAACGAGTGATTGAGTTTCAAGCTGCGGTGAGCTCATCTTTGAAGAACTTTTCAAGGAAGAAGGAGAAGTCTCGTACACTGGTTTACTCTCAAAACTTGAACCTCTTACAAACCATCGAAGGTATTTTTCTTTAGATCTCTACACACTGACGTGACCTTTCCTTTAGGACTCGGGACTGGATTACACAATCAAGACAGAAGGAGACACACTTTAGAGAGGGTTACGAGGGTCTTCTGGAGCTGAAGACAAAGTTGCCAATACCTTTCATTCACGTCATACATGTTCCAGGGATGGAACTGCATGGTGCTGAGGAGCAGCCTCTGATCTTCAAAATGACAGTTGAGGGACCGGGTTCAGGAGTTGACTACATCAGAAGGTGTCAAAGTGGAGGAGACCTTCATGATCAATGGGTTGTTCTGGACCACACGCACCGCATACCAGACTGGGCGACAATTGGAATACACCTTTATGACCCATTGTAAGTTGTAAAACTCTTCATAACACTTTCTAATCTTGTTATCTAATGCTCTCTTACAGTGTCAGATCCATGGTGACTATAGCTTACGCAGATATGTGCCGCGAAGATAATGTTGCAGTGCTGAAGTTCTTGAACACAATGCTAGAGGTTTGTAAGAAACAGGGTTTGGAGAATGTCAACTTTGCTGGTTTCATGTCGGATGAGGCTGGAGCGATATGGATAGCCTTGCGCCAAGTATTCAACAACGGAGCAAAGATGAAAGGGAGGGAAAGAAGCTGTCTGTTTCACTTTATGCAATCCGTGCGTCAGGTGACAAAGAAATGGATCGCAGAAGAACATCGCGAAGAACACATGAAGCTTGCTCGTGCCTGGCCTGCAGCACTGAATGAACAATCTAAGAAAGAACAACTAGCAATTCTCGAGTCTTTTTGGGAAGGACGAGCGTCAAACATTCGAGCTTTGAAGACATGGCTGTCTTGGTGGATCAGGCATGAGGACCACATCTCATGGCGGAACTGGGAGACATGACAGAAGAAGGACTCGCGAGCGTTCCAACTACAAACAATGCTGAAGTGATTCATGCGAGAGCAAGAAGAGCAAGATTGGCCAAAAGAGTACCACTGCTGGAGGCGACAATGTTAGACCTCACCGATGCAGTTATGCAGAGTGCGAAGGTGAAAGCGGCAATAGAAGGGAGGTATACAGGGTCAGGGCCTTCGAAGGAAACTCTGTTGAAACGAGTGCAACGCAAACTCTCTGAGGGGAAAAGTGTATCTCCATCAACAATTATCAATCTGGTGGAAGGCGAGGAACACTTGACCAGCCCGGAGTTCACGAGTACCACTAACGTTCGAGTGCAAACTGTTAGGAGAACAGTCACAGGAACAAACAGTCTGATGCTCGACGTTCACACAGACATGATGTAGAGTACACAGAGCGGGTGGTCCAAAACAACAGGAGAAAGAGGTTAAGGTTCGAAGAGGTTTTGGAGAGAGAGATTGCTCAAACAGAGTGGGCCATCAGACGAATCGGAGCATCAGTAAGGTTAAGTGTTTGGGGATGAATCAGGAAGGAACTGCTCTGTGTGGAAAACCAATCGGTTATCCAAGCAGAGTGCCAGCACCAGGATTCTATGGAAAACGAATGTACATTGATGCCTTGGGGAATGAGGAGTATGTACAACAGATGATGTGGTTCTGCCCAAAAGATTCAGGGTGTTTCACGCGGCCAAACGGCAAAATTCTTCAGTCACGAATTCCAACACCACCAACGGTTTGGCCTGTGCTCAAGGAAACGAAGCTGACAAGTGAGGAGGTCAGAGAACTACAGGATGCAGGCTTTGTTCTGGAAGGTTTACAGGGGACGGCAGGAAGAGTAGATGAGGGTCAGAAGGACAAAACACCATCGCCACCACGTGGAGCTGGATCTACAACAATTCCACCTTTCGAAGGACGTATGGTCCGGACTCCAACAAAAATGTCTAAGGAACAAGAGAAGAATTTCCACAAGGCCAAGACGTTTTTAGGTCGTGTGAGAAATGTTGAAGTGACAGTTAGAGGACGGAAGGAGGCTTTCGTTGTGTCGGCAGGAAATGACTCTGCAAAGGTGACTATTAGTACTTATCCTACATGCAGTTGTTCTACCTTTCAGAAGAGCAAAAGTTGGAGCCCATGTGTACACATGTACTTCGTCTACAGCCGTGTGCTTGGCTTGAACCCGGACGTCACATATTTTCTACAAAGGCGATCGCTCAGTGAGATGGAGGTCCACCGTTTGCTGGTGAATTGCAGCAGAGTTCATGACCCACCGGTGCTACAAGGATAAATGGTTTAGGGTTTAGGATAATGCTTTATTAAGCAGTCGGCATATTAAAAAACTTATATATTCTAGAATATTCTTGAGAATATTCTAGAATATGCTAGAATATACCTGGAATATCCGCGAATATACTAGAATAATAAGAAGCCTCCTGAGCTGGAGCCTCCTTTTCGCCGAGACCCGTTGTATAGATAAGCTTAATGTCACTATCAATCCCAATCTTGTTGTGGAACATGTTCAGATCTCTCTCTCTCCCCCTCTCACACACACACGCACACACACACGCAAACGCACAAACACGTTATTTATAGAATGACTTTTGTGCTTCATTTCTGCCAATGCTTGTCAATATATATATGAACTTTGCTAATTGATTCAAATGACATTTTAAAATCCAATGCTCGTTCACAAGAGTTGAGACAGATCCACACTTGCCAAAATTTATAATATAAAGAAAAAGTAATATTATAAAGATAAATTGTTTAGGAATTAATTAATAATAATAAAATAAAACATAAGTTCATGATGTATAATTTATGTCATTACAATAACTGTATTTGTATTAATCATTAATTATGTAGACACTTGGGCTAATTTTGGGGCAAGTAATCTACATAATTGTAGATGTTCATATTATAAATAAAAAAATTTAAAATATATCTTTGTTGTCATATACATATATATAGCATAGATGTTATATATTTGTATAGGCATTTATATTTATAATACACATAAATTCAACACACACACACATGATATATATTTAAGCTATACAAAATGTATACTAGAAACATATTGTATTTCAACCACATGTCATTAATGGCTTTTCAAAGTGATTTTTACCATTCACAACCACCCTTCGTTTTAGTGGCATTTTGAAAAATCCATATGCCAAAGCCCCTTGTATGTGTCCATTTTTGTTACGCAAGAGCGATGTAGTTGTTACTTTTCAAACGTACAAAGCTTTTGTTGAAAATCTTTTAGGATGCAAAATCAAAGCCCTTCGGGTTGACGAAGGTGGTGAATACTTCAACAATGAGTTTTGAGGCATTTGTCGTGATGTAAACATAATGCTTTGAGTTTACGACTCGATACACTCCATAGCAAAATGGTGTTGTAGAGAAGTAAAAATGCACTCTTGTCAATTTTGCTTATACTTTATTAGCCGATGCACATTTTTACAAGACCTTTCCTTTTGGAAAGAGGCCATGGCACCAGTGATGCATGTTCAAACCACAGCTGCCTTGGATGGTAACCCTCGAAGGAGTTTTGGATTGGCTCTCCTCTCGATGTGTCTCACTTTGAGTATGGCTATGTTCATATGCACATACCCCTGATCAACATTGGAAATAAAAGTAAGAAATTTTCTTTTTGTAGGATATGCACAAGATGATGCTACTGGGAGAGAAGCTTACAAATTATGGGATTCTACATCTTGCAAGGGCACTCGTAAGCACTGATGTAGTGTTCAATGAGGATGACTTTCCCATGCACTTAGCCGCTCATGAAGACCTCTCTTTCATCAATAAGGCTCGTCTTGTTCCCTTGGTACCACTGATGGGATGCAATCTGCCTTGCCTCCACCACTAGATCCCATTCAAAGAACCCCTTCTAGAGAATCTCCGAACCTACCTGATCAAGATGCCCCTTAAGTTGATGCTTGACCTCAAACACTTCCACCACCTCATCAATGCCATGGCATGCATGATTCCATGCCTATTCTTGATCATCTTGAGAGTGTCGACCCTCACTAAAAGTTTGGGAAAATGCAAAAACAAATGTTGTGGAGCTTAATGACTTTGTGAGCTTGTCAATTCTTGACTTACAACAAGGTAGTCTCTTGGCTTTAAGCTCAATTTGGATGGAAGCCATTGCAAAAGAAGGTGCTTCCATTTGGGTTAATGGCACTTATGCACAAGTGGATTTTACACTGAAGGGAAGTCACATATTGGATCCCAAATGAATCTTTTCCAAAAAGTATGGCAATAATGGCCATGTGATACACTACAAGCATGGCTAGTTGTTCATGGCTTTTGTCAAGTCCATGGCCTCGGCTATCTCCCATGTTGTCAAAATGGCTAGCCTCTATACCCTCTTTGCTCTTGCGGCTGCTCACAAATGGCAAGTCCATCATATGGATGTCAAGATTGCATTTCTGAATGGAGACTTACAGGAGGATATCTACATGCATATACCCCTGGGTTTGAGGATGATCTTGCCTCTAGTGGAGCTATATGGCAACTACATAAAGCTTTGTATGGCTTGAAACAAAGTTCCTGCATCTGATATTAGACATTTGATGCTACCTTACATGCTTAAGATTTTCGTCAATTCCAAGCAAATCACAATGTCTACATCAAATCATTGTAGCTCTAAAAACTGCTCCTGGCCAAATGAAAAACCTGGCTAAGTATTTTATTTTCTTGGCGTCAAGGTTAGACAAGATCCTGAGTCCGATAGCTTCATACTCAGTCAGTGACAAAAGGTAGAAGTCTTGCTTGACCGGTTTGGCATGCAAGATTGCCACCCCATCAAGACCATGATGGTTGTTGATGCCATCAATCTCATGACTAATCAGTTAGGCACTCCCTTACCATCAGGGACTCCCTATCACATTCTCATTGTTTGCCTCATATATTTGGATCTCTTGACTCGCCCCAACATTGCATATGCAACTATTGCCTTGAGTCAGTTTAACACATCGCCAACCACTACACATTGGCAAGTTGCCAAATGCATATCTAACTATTGCCTTGAGTCAATTCAACACATTGCCAACCACTACACATTGGCAAGTTACCAAATGCATAGTGAGATACCTCCGGGGCACCATGGATTATGGCATTTGCTATTCAAGTATACATCATTGATGTGCTATACAAATGCTATGTCAGAGTTTTTACTTGGTGCCACAAATGCAACTTGCCAAATGTTAACCCTGGAAACCCTCTTTAGAAACCCTATGAAATCTAGTAAAGTAACCCATGTTAGTAACTCGTCTCTTAGGAACTCACACACCCAATTGGCCAAGGCCACAAACAATGCTCACCTCGTGAGTCAAGATGCCTGGGCTAGCCAAGTTACAAGTATTGTTCTTAGCTTGCCTTGGATGAGGCAATCAGAAGAAGGCCTCAACCACTAATCTTACAGAATATGAACTCGGGCAATCCTTTTTATGCTTACGAGTGGGTTAACAAACCAAAGGAATTGACTAACTCTTTGGATGTGATGTACCCGGTCACAAGGTCATAATCTTGTCAACATTAAGGATAGGCTAAACCGAAGGTGGGACATACCCTATCGTTTGGAAGTTGTGGCAGTACAAAAGAGGGTTATGCCTTGACGACACAAGCTTAGCTTGCACCGATAGGAGAATAGTGAGCTCTTTTTTGAACATAGGAACTCTTACTACATATACTCTACCTTATTTATGTGACGAAGCCTCCTCTCCCATGTTTTCCTGTTTGAGTAAATGGGCTGGCATAGAATGCCGGCCCTTAATGTTTATACTTAAACAATGGGACCTAATTCTATATCCTAACCCAGAGGGGTTAGGGTTAAGTCAACCCTAGGGGTGTTCTTAACCATATTAACATGTCAAACTTGCCAAAGTCAATTAGAAAAGTTACAGGGACCTAATTGAGACATACAAACCAAAGGAAGAGTTTTTTAAAAGGTAAGTGCTACCTTTGCCTAAGGTTTCTCAAGGTATTTAGTGACAACCAACTAAATATCCCTAAACACCTAAGTGCACTAAGCAAGCTATTTCTTACTATATATGGTTTGCCACATAATTCAGTAGGTAACAACAATCACCAAATTAAAAGTAAATATTATAGTAAAAACTATGACATGCTAGCTTGGCCAACAATAATAACCATTTATCCACTTTTGGTATCTGTCTTTGCCTCTCGTGGGGAGTCATTGTGTGGGCCTCAAGCGACAAATTGTGGTGGCACTCTCTAGCAATGAAGCTGAGTACATCACATTCACTAATGACAACAAAGAAGTGGTATGGGCTTAGGGACTCTTTACTAAGCTAGGATGCACACAAAATAGCCCTTACAAAATTTTCGACTTCAATATAGACTATAGTCAATGTCCTAAAGTATAGTATAGATATTGTATTTATAATTTTTCCACTAAATTGGTAACTGTATTCTCATTGAACATCACCAAAAATGCCTTTTTTGAATGTATCATAAGTACATGTGTAGGATTTACACTTGAAATATATAAAGATCCATACAAGTGTATAATCATATCAAATCTAGTATTTACTTACATAAAATCCCTCTATAAACGTTTATTGGTTTTTTAGTGTTTGTATATTGGTGTGTATCTTTGTTGAGTTATATAAATGTTAGATTTAATAGAAAGACTCATACATGTGTATGTACATACATATCATGCACCTACATACATACATATAATGTGCACATGTTCATTTGGTGATCTTTAATTCCATTTCATAATAAACACATTCCGCACTAAGCAAATTCTTTTAAAATCTAAAGAGATTTGATGTCATAAATCTTCACTGTCTCATTCTTTTTACTAAAAGTACTAATCAAAGAAATATAAACTTGACTATATCATAAGTCATTAAAAACATCATATTACAAACTTGTATCAAATCATATAATAAATGTGATAAAACAACATTAACAAAGCCATTTTAAACACATTGTTCATTTAAAAAAAACCATTATTAGCCTACTACAAAATAAATTATGATTTTTATAAGCCACTTAACAAACTAAAAAGCCATCTTTGATTCCACTTTTTTTTTTTTTTTTTAAAACACCCTTAAAGCCACAAAGGTAAGCAATTTAATGTATGTCTTCATTTAAAAACTGTTGGATCAGGAAAAGCCACCTGCTCAACTCTTTGTAACATGCTTGACGACTATAATCATCAATGATGAAATACTTTGCACCATCATGGCTGGGCATGTCCATGGGGCCACACGATCCAAATAGAATAAGTCCAAGAGGTCGCTCGCTCAATGCTCGCATGAAAGAAATTCATGTGGTGATGCTTGCCTAAAACACAAACTTCATAAAATATGAATGGAACGTGTCCAAATTCAACCCAATCACAATGTTGTGAGATTTCATATTGATAACTCACGTGACAAAGCCTTTTGTGCCATAGCTTGGCACGATTATCAGCCTAAGTAGTTTGAAGGCATGAACTGGATCGGCAGTAGTAATCTCATACAAGTCCCCTATGTGTTGCCCACGAGGCAACTATGTACTACAGATAGAAAAATCACTAGAGTCAATTAAGGAGACTCCCTTTGCATCAAAGATGACCACTACACTTTGATCACATATCTTGATGACAGACATTAAGTTCCATCGCATGCATGGCACCATCAATGCCATCGTCCTCCCATGATCAAGTGAGAGTCAAAATTGACCAACACTTTCCACAAGTATATGTGGTGTCATCCAAGATGGATGTCAAGCCACGATCCAAAAGCAAGGAGGCTTGACTCAGGAGTAGGATAAAGACTAGGAATAAGACAAGAGTAGGATAGGAACTAGGAACAAGACGAGAACAGAAAACAAGGAGTAAGACGAGAACAGGAAGCAAGGAGCAAAACAAGACAAGACAAGAATAATCGTAGAAGACTAGTGTTGATAGTAACTGATTGTACAACAATTAGGTCGGAACTTTTATGCTCACAACTCCAAGAGCTAATCTGTCATGAGCCTAATCTAGTCATGAGCTAAAAATGGTGACCCTTATCCTATAGGTATATCCTGTAGGCATATCCTGTAGGCATATCCTGTAAGTATATCCTATAGGTATATCCTATAGGCATATCCTGTAGGCATATTCTATATCTCATATCCTGTATCCTGTATCATGTCTCCGTATCTTGAATCTGTATCCTGTATCGAGTCGTGACAACACTCCTCCCTAAAGATGAGTTCCACGAGTCTTGGGACCTAGTTTAGCAGGATAACGCCAATGGAAGGCAACAACTTTGGAAGAAGCATGGAGTAAATTGGATGCAGGTTCCCAAGTGATCGATGGTAGGCAAATAACCTTTTCAATTCACCAAGTATTGAAGTTGGCAACGATGAAGATGAGAATCAAGGATGGCTGCAACTTCGTACTCTGTTCATCATCAATGACCACAGGAGGAGGAGGAAAAGAAGCACGACCAGGAAGAGAAGAAGGATGATATGGTTCCAACAAAGAGGTTGTGAAACACATGATGAAGCTTCACAGTTGATGGTAGCTCTAGTCGAAAAGCTACATGATTACCTCAGCTGCAATCCTATAAGGGCCCAATCATGAAAAATCCAGCTTAGAAGAAGGCCTGTTGGTGCGAATATGTCGACAAAGAAGCCACACAAGATCACCAATTTTATATGCACATCATGACACTTGTACCGTTCCTGTGCTTGCTAAAGATGAACTCGGAGATCATTCTGTACTTGATGAAGATGCTGGAGACAATCCTGTACTGCAGGAGCGGAAGAAGGAGAAGCAGAGAAGCAAAATCAAAATGTGGATGGTAGCCTATAAGAGCGAAGAAGGTGTCTGGCATGTAGATGTGTGAACAGAGTTGTTGTATGCAAACTCCGCAAAGGAAGAAGGTCATGTTGGTAATTGATGAAGCAGCGAAGATACTGCTCCAGGGTCTGAATCATGCGTTTTGACTGCCCATCAGTTTGCGGATGATATCCTAAAGAAAGATCCTCTTTAACTTGTAGACTTCGGAGAAGCTCTTGCCAAAATCTGGATATGAACTGTGGGCCTCGATCAGAAACAATGCTTTCAGGAAGACCATGATGTCGAAACACTTTATAGATCATTAACTCAGCAGTTGTCTGACATGTAGCCGTCTTGTTACATGGTAGGAAATGAGCATGTTTGGTGAAACGATCAACCATCACAAGAACTGCATCAAATCCACGAGGAGGAAGATTTGTGAGGAAATCCATATAAATGAATCTCCAAGGAGCAGAGGGAACAGAAAGAGGACAAAGAAGACCAAAGGCACGTGATGAGGCATCTTCGACCTGTTGCAGGTGTCACAACTCTGTACAAACTTTTCCACAAAACCTTGTAACCCAGGCCACTAGTTGCAAGTCACCAACTCAACTGTCTTAGCCACACCAAATTGTCATGTAGCCGAAGTATCATGATAATCCTATACCACACAAGTCCTATAAACACCAACATGAATGTATAGGAGACCTTCCCGGTACAGGAGTCCCTCCTGTATGGCAAACAATTGTAAGTCTGTACGGGAACTAGAAGAAGAGGAACTTGCGATGTCAAGACTAATGTGTGAGAACACATTATTTGCCAAGTCGTCTATAGCCAAGTACAAACAAATGTCCTGTAGAAGTGTTGAATTTGCTAAAGCCTGATGAACCTGTAGTGCTGCAAGATGAAATCGATCAGGACCCAACAACACTTGCTTTTAATAGTCATATGCAGGATCGCCCAGGGTCGGTGCAAGGTAAGAGAGCCTAGACAATGCATCCGTTTGCCATTCAGAAAACCAGGCATGTAGACGATGACAAAATCAAAACATGATAGGAATTTTGCCCACCTAGCCTGTCACCGATTGAGAACTCGAGCCGTTTGAAAAAACTTAGGTTCTTGTGATCCGTAAGAACTTGTACAGGATGCACAACACCTTTAGGAAATGCCGCCACTCCTCAAACGAATCCACAATGGCCTTGAGTTCCTTGTCATGAATCTCGTAATTGATCTCCGTGAAAGGAACTTACGAGAGTAAAAGGTTACAGGATGGAATAACTTGTCCTCTCCAACTTGTGATAGATAGAACCTACTGCAAAATCTGCTTCAACGAAGAAAGGATAAGAAGGATCAGGATGTGCTAAAATTGGAGTTGTCATGAAGGTGTCCTTGAGTGTGTAAATGCATATTCCGCCTTATCACCAAGAGAAAACCCTGTGCTTGGTGAGTTCCGTGAGTGGAAGTACACGCTTGGAGAAGTCATGTATGAATCGCATGTAGAAGTTTGTAAAGCCAAGGAAACATTGTACGTCTTGTACAAACTTGGGCCTTTCCCACTCCACGATAGTCTTCACCTTATGCATGTCCATAGAAATGCTAGTAGGAGAGACGATATAGCCCAAGAACTCCACAATATCCCTATCAAAAAAACACTTCTCCAACTTTGCATACAGGCCATGGTTGCGAAGCTTCTGTAGAACTAGTCGTACATGCTTGTCATGTGCCGCCTGGTCCTTGAAGAAAATCAGGATATCATCGAGGTAGATCACCACAAATTAATCCAAGAAGTCGCGAAAGATGTCGTTCAACATGTGTTGGAACATGGCTGGGGCATTTGTACGTCCGAAAGGCATCACCGTGTACTCGATGTCCATACCTTGTATGAAAGCAGTCTTTCACTCATCGCTTAGACGAATTCGTACAAGGTTGTAGGCCCCTCGTAAGTCAATCTTCGTGAACACCTTCACTCCTTAAAGTCAATTGAGAAGTTTCGGGATCAATGGCAACGGATACCGGTTCCGATTCAAACCCCTGTAGTCCACAACCAAACGCAAACTCCCATCTTTCTTCTTGACAAAGAAGATAGGTGCTCCTGTAAGGAACTTTAAGTGACAAATGAAACTAAATGCCAAGTTGTCCTCAATGTACTGGCAAAAAACCTCCAATTTTGTAAGTGATAGTGCATAAATCGGTCCAAATGGTGGAGTCTTTTCTTCTGCAAGATCGATAGGACAGTTGTAGGACATGTGAATAGGAAGAATTACAGCCTTGTACTTATCAAAAACATTATGAAATGAGTGATACTTGGATGACAGGGAAGAAGTAGGAGAAGGAAAAGGAAATTAAAAAACAGGAGAGTCAGATACATGAAAGATAGAAGAGGATGTAGGAGTTATTTGAAAAGCAAAAAGATGGAAAGGAGCACAATCAGTGGCAAGTTCATGCATAGTAGTGGTAAGAACTCGGAGAGGAGAAGGAGGAAGTTGTAATGAAAAAAAGGAAGGATCTTGGGGATGGAACAGAAGCAAAGTAACAAAAAGAGGCAGGATTGGAAAAAACCTGTGCAAATGTTGACGAGTGTGCAAATTGGAAGAATCCTGTACAGAAGTCTGTGAATGCACAGGAGTGAAGAGAGCATACGAATATGCTGACGGACTGATAGGAGGTGGATCCTATTAAGGAGGAACTTTCGACACTAGTATAGGATTGGAAGAACCATGTACAGGAATCAGTGAACTTAAAGGAATGGAGAGAGCCTGCGGATGTGTTGATGAACTGACATGAGGTGAATCTCGTCGAGGAGGAATCTTCAACATTGGTACAGGAATAAGCACAATCAATCCTGTAGCTTGTACTGTCTCAAACACTAAGGTCATATCTTGTACACAGGAAGGTACTGGTTGCCAGAGAGAAAAACTTCAGCGTCCTAGATCTCCAGTCGATTTAAGGATTTGCAACCATGAACCATGGCATGCCCAAAACAATGGGAGTCATCCGAGTCTTGATCAAGTTGAAGAAAATTGAACAGTTGAATGCACCATGAATGCAAAAGAGAGGTGTGGTAGCATGGGTAACTACACCATAAGCAATCAGATGGCCATTTACCACTCTACAGAAACTGCACACTTCAACTTCACCACCGGAATGCCATGTTGAGTTGCAAAAGTGTCATCCATGAAGCATGCGTTTGCCTCAGTGTCTAACAGGGCAAACTTCTTGAGCTCTCAATTATTGAGGTGAATGTGTACAGGAAACTTGAGCGACAAAATAGTGTGAGCAGCACCAATGGAGCCTGCACCTACGTCCAACTTTGCGGCTCCTAGACAAAGTGGACATTGAAGTTTTTGATTGAACTTCAGCTTCAACTTCACACGTCTTGAACTTCTTAGCTTTAATAGAACATTCTGTCACCTTGTGTCCTGCTTCACCACAATAAGCATAAGTTCTCACCGCGACGATGTTGCTTCTCAGTATCTGAAAGTGGGCCACACTTGTATTTTTCAACCTCCATAGGAACCACTCCTAAAGGTGTCGTAGGAACATGTGCTACAGCTATAGAATTGGCTTACAGGAACTGTTAACGGGATCTTTCCTGACAACGCTCGAACAAACGATTGTCGCAACAAACGGCATGTTGCATGATCTCCGCTAATGTTTGGGCATCCAGTAATGTAAGGAGAAGCCTCAACCCAAAATGGAAATGTTCGATCAATGCAGTCTCGTTCCCATGGAATGTTCGTGCAAAGTTGCTGAAATTTGGATGCATAGACGGAAATTGTCGGGACCCTTGTGTGAGCTTTCGTAACTTCATGCATGCAGAACGGTACTTGTCGGGATCTCCAAAGCAGGCTTCAAAGGCAGCCACGAATCCTTCAAAGTCTTTTATCAATGGGTCGTCACGCTCCAGCAAAGGGGCAACCCAAGACCGTGGAGATCTAGCTAGTAAGGATGCCAAAAGGCCAACCTTTGTACATCAGTCGAGTAACGGCGTGGTTACATGCGATCAAAAGCCTGATTTGATTTAGGAAACCTTGAAAATCGGCACGATTACCACTGAACTCCTCTGGCATGCTGATATTTGGTTCTAAAGAAGAATTCAATGGAGAGAAACCACGGATGCTTGAGAGAGAGCATGCGTTGCAGCCTTGGAGGATGCATCAGCAGCTGCATGCTCCACGTTGGTGGAACCTTGCAGATCTGTGACCACTTGGCACAAAGTGGCCAGCTCATGAAGCAACATTTGGTGCTCGCGTTGAAATTGCTCAAAATCTGTCATGGTCCGTGAAAGAAAGAAGGAGGAAAACAAGGGGGAAAAGCTAAGGAGGAAAAAAGTAACTAAAAATCGAGGAGCTATGAAATCAGTTACTATCAAACTGTCAAACCACGATCCAAGAGCAAGGAGACTTGACTCAGGAGCAGGATAAGGACTAGGAACAAGATAAGAGCAAGATAAAAACTAAGAATTAGGAGCAAGATAAGGACTAGAAACAAGACAAGAGCAGGATAGGAATTAGGAACAAGACGAGAACAAGAAGCAAGACAAGAACAAGACAAAATGATCGTAGAAAGACTGGTGTTGATAGTAACTGATTGTACAACAATTAGGTCGGAGCTTTTATGTTCACAACTCCAAGAGCTAATCTGGTCATGAGCTAATCTGCATGACTTAATCTAGTTATGAACTAAAAATGGTGACCCTTATCTTGTAGGTATATCCTATAAGCATATCCCGTAGGCATATTGTGTAGGTATATCCTGTAGGCATATCCTGTAGGCATATCCTGTGGGCATATCCTATAGGCATATTCCGTATCCTATATCCTATATCCTATATCCTGTCTCTCCGTATCCTGAATTATGTATCATGTATCGGGTCGTGACAATGGACACCATGTTTACTATTGTTCAGTTGGTAACACTCAAAGTGATTCTTCTTATTGCCCATAAGATTAGTACAACTAGAATTTAGAAGCCACCTACTCAGTGCCACAATTGCCTTTATAGAGCTCCTCATCAGTGCCATTTGCCAAGCCAACTCCGTTGCTCTCGAGCAAGTTGGCTTTTGCAATAGTGGCTGGGTGCTTAATGGGCTTGCAATCTCAAGCCCAGTGTCCCATCTCCATGCAACAAGCACATTGATTCTTGGCAAGTGCGAGCTTGGTACATCCATATGCCCAGAGCCTTGTCCTTTCTAGGCATTTGCTGCTGCATGCAGTTGGCATCACTAGTAGCCTTCAAGGCATACATTGCCTATGGCATTTCCACTCACTAGTTTCGCATAGCTTCAATGTTGCAAAGACTCCTTGCAGCATCTGCCCAGACATCCCTGGCTGGAGGAACAGACTCTCAACTACATTCTTCCAACTACCTAACAAGGATCTGTAGAGCCGCAGCCTTTGTTGCTCATCAGTGAGGGCATGCATAGCTCCAACAGTCGCAAGTTGGGTGAAGAAGCCCTGGAGGGGTCTGGATGCTACCATTTTTCTCCAACTTCAAAAAGATATATTAAATAGTTAATTAACAACAAAACTTAAAATATGGTAGCTTGTCTTAAATAATTTTAAATATAAAACTTATATTTCTCACTTTATAATTATGTAAAAGCTGAATATCCCTTCATCAAATATTTTATGTTAATTAATAAAGACAAATAAATTTTAATTTAGCTTGTCTTAAATATAAAACTTATATTTCTTACCTTACAACTTTATAATTATGTAAAAGCTGATATATGTTAATTAATAAAGACTAAATTAAAATTTAAATTACATAGAAAAGTCCATCTGGGAATGGATGTTGAAAGCACCATACAGTGTTGCAACTAGACTTAAAAGAATGGACAGGGCAGCAAATAAGACATTATAGGACCAGCACACAGCAATCTCTCCCTTGCCTTGGAATTTCTGAAGTTCCAATCACGAACTTCAGCAACACTAGCAGTCAGAGGAGGTAGTAGCTTTGCGATTAGGAACAGGAGGTAGGTAGCGTTCAAGATGCATCTTGAATCCTTCAAAAACCTTCCTATCACACTCCTGAATAGACGGCTTGCCTTCCATGGCACTGCTCATGCTTGTTACCATAATACAAAACGGGATCAAGCAGGCCGCACAAACCAGAGCCCCAACCACCGTAACCTAACTAGTGAGTGGCAAGCAAGATTTGTAGTAACAACACATAGCTGGAGCTGCTGTAACAATGGCATGGAAGAAAGAGCAGCTCCAAGAAGGTTGTAATTATGCATTTATGTAGAAATGATTTACACATATATACATTTGTATCAAACATTTCAATAAAAAACTTAAGCACTTATAATTGCTCAGTAAAGGAGTTCCTTGCATCAATCCCTGCACTTCAAAATCTACTGCCTTCAGCTCCTGAATAAATTGTTGGAAATTGCTCACGCCCTTGTTCTTAAGAGGTTGGTGAGTGTTTATCCATTAAGAAATTGTGTGTTGTTGTGTGTGTGTGGCCAGAATTCATCCTCCACGCATGTAGGTGCTGGGAACGTCATAGTCCAAGAAGGAGAAGAAGGTGCTGGTTTTTATTTCATTTGGGAAGGACAAGTAAGTGCAATGTGCCTTGCGTGTGTGTGTGTGTGTAAACACATCAATATACATGTTCGTTTCAGGTTGTTGTCTCTCCAAACTCAGAACATCTTAGAACCTGGAAACTTCTTTGGAACTGGTAGTCTTTTATTACAACTATTATCTTGTTATTAATTTGATTTCTGGCGCAGTTCGTTTTGACAAGCAACATGTTATGCCAACTACTGTTAATTGCTCGCAGCGAGGAAGTCTCCTTCTGTACACACATACATACATAGAGAGGTATGTTTACATATATACATATACATCACGTACATATGTACACACATATAAATCTTTTAAACTGGAACTGTAGGTGACCTGCTTGATTCTCCAGCATGAAAACATTTCTTCTATTTCCAAGTTATGTACAGAGACCAAACAGCAGTTGTCGAGAACTGCTTTGGAACTTGAGAAGATTGAGGTAGTTATTTTAGTTTATTTAGTTGTTAATGAATAAACGTTCATCAGGATGATATTGGCGAGCTCATACCCCCGCTTTGGATGGTGGACGTCTTAGACCAGCGGGTGAGCGTGGATTTGTCTTCGGTGGCCAATTTGTTAGTCAGGTAAGAAAGATTACACGCACGCACTCACGCACGGTAAATGAATATATAGAACGTTCATAAATACACAAATCTGTATACATCTCGGTGTATGTATAACAGCTTTGGCGGCAGCAATTAAAACTGGATGCTTCTCTTCTAGTACACAGTCTACATTCGTATTTTCTTTTCTTTGGGATGACATCTGTACGTCAATATATAGACACAAATGTATATAAAATATACACACCATAACACATCATCTATGTAGCGAACATGTGTGTCTACTGTAGTACCAATTGTATACCAAGTCGATAGGATACGAGATGGGAAACTTTTGCGACTAGGAATGTTACTGCTATTCAAAGGGGCCGTAGCGTTTTCATACTTGTTGCATCTTTCCAGGTAGTTTATCATTCATAATAATAAGTTCTAATATTAGTTATTATCTATTGTTTTTATCATGTAGACAAGAGGAAAACATTGTTCAATATCAAGAGGAGTCTATGCCTGAAGCTCCTAATCCAAACCAGGTTGGTCATTCTCTCTCTCTCTCTCTCTCTCACACACACACACACACACACCACGCAGAGTATATGTGTATTATGCAAACATCAATGCAAGCTTAATGCGGATATTGTGTCAGCTAAAATCAGAAGAGCAACTTATTATGTCCCAGATCGGTGACCCTCGGCTTCCACGTAAGTATTCCATATTATAATTTAGTGACATTCTTATTGTGTTCATATACAGGCACTTCAGAGAAGGCTTAACTAAATATCCTGTGAAAATTCATCCTCTGGATGTTCGACCGTGTGATCCAAATAATGAAGTCAATCCTCAAAACCTGGAGCCAAGGTACATATTATGTGTGTGTGGGTGCATGTGTTCATGCATGTTAATACAGGCAAACAATGTGGCTGAAATCTAAACAAATGTTATCTGAGGGTCAAGCATTGCATAGGTAAGAAACTCATCAATTTGGTGCATTTCATAACATCCAATGTGTAGGTGTGTTGCAGCATATGCTTCTGACTGGATGATCGTTCCGACCATATTACGCCCTTATCAGGCGAAGCTCCGGAAAGAAGACTATAGGCTGCTCAGTCTCGACCATTCGTAAGTATATGTTTTCTCACTGTTTACTTTGATTAATGTATTACTGCAGGGTGTGGTTTCATAAAGCATTAAGGCAGATGAATGGCTTCTTTTCAAGGTTATTATTATTCGTGTGTGTGTGTGTGTGATAATATAATTCTCTACAAAGAGATGTGCTTGTTATAAGAGTTTGCTATATAGATCACTAGCCCAAGAGCAAGTGGTTCACGAAGGTCTTATAATTGGTCACATGTTTAACCGAAGTGGCGAGGTAACACATCACAATTAATTTAAGATTATTAATCAAGATGTTCTTCAGCTGGTTGTCACAGTAGTTCAACAAGGTCTTGCAAGAGTCAACTCAAAACTCTGATGGGGCACACAGAACAAGCATTACAGAACATAAAAAATAGCACAAAGTACAATATAAATATGTATATGGACAATGTACTGATTATGTATATATGTTATGTGTGTATACATGCATACATACATGGTAATACTGTGGGACACACAAGACAACTAGCCTAGCAAGTATTATAAAGCCTCCTCTGTGTTGCTTTGCTTTCATGGGCATTCAAAGTGGAAAATGGGTTTACAAGGTATAAATAAACCTGTTCATCTAACTACATGGACAAACTACAGAATCATTATAATTAAAACTGTATTAGTAAATAACTTTCTATTAGCTATGAAACCAAGGAGAGTGATCCGCGTCCAAACCGGATTAAAATCAATACTAAACTAACTGCAGTCAAATATGATTCTTTCAAACATTGCTTGTCAAACGCTTATAGTCTCAGTATGTATAATTAAGAATATATTTTATTGTACTAACTGTTATAGTTTAGCTAGTTGCTCATGCACGATATAATGAACCCAAAGGTGCAGGTTGTAGTGGATCGTCTGACCTTGACAATAAACTTGTATTTTGCACTGATCAGCTTCACTACACATTTTCGTTATATATATAGTGTGTGTGCGCGCGCGTGCGTGCGCCTTAAATCATCGACGTTCATTGATTAAAATATGAACTCTACCTATGCAGTCATTAGGTTGTCGTCACTCAAAATAACCCGCTTGAAAGTGATGGATTTGCCTCTTCTATATATATCAGGACGTGTTTGAGGACATTTGTTACAAACTTAGTGTGATACACGCGACATACACACACAGAGTACATACATATTCAACGCTTGCAAAATACATTAATATTAACTTAAAACGAGGGATTATCTTAGCAATTACTTTCATAAAGGCATGTCGGCCCAGGAATATCGTATGCATTGCGTCCGATAGAAAAGTTTCACCAAAGAACATACTTAAAAAATGGTGATTAACAATTTAAAAAAGATATATATTACAAAGTCTTTCAGGCTAGTTTTCACGATCCAGCCTCCTCCTAATGAAGTTAATTATTTTAATGATTTTATATGCATTTAGAGGATATAAATTAAAAAGATCTTTAAAGTTAATGCATTTCATATCTCTCTCTATATATATATGATTGATATATATAATTACATAAATTTTCCTGGTTTTCAGTTTTTGCTAATTAATCAAATTTTAATTAATTATTACTACATCTTTCATAGGTTCTCTACTATAGGAATGGGATTATGGGATTTGGACAACTTGATGTATCAGTCCCGAACCAGATTTCAAGCAGTAACATACTAAAAGAATATTTTCTCACTGTTTAAGTGGAGAAAAACAAGGTGGTGTGTACTAATAATTGGTGAATCTGATGAGATTGCTGGTACAGTTTATACACCACTGGTTACAGAATCGTAAGCTACATATTACATTATTAATAAGTAATAATTAATACTACTAATATGGGCAATATTTCAACTGCAGGACACTTTACAATGTAAAATTGCCCTTGGGCTTGTTCCTCCTGGGACAATTGGCCTTCCAGTGTCCACCTCTCCACACAGGTGGCAACGTTCACTATCAAGGTGGTGGGTACTAATAATTGGTGAATCTGATGAGATTGCTGGTACAGTTTATACACCACTGGTTACAGAATCGTAAGCTACATATTACATTATTAATAAGTAATAATTAATACTACTAATATGGGCAATATTTCAACTGCAGGACACTTTACAATGTAAAATTAATCAGTACAAGGTGGGGTCAAAGTGTTACCTGTTAGTGAAAAGGAGTTTGAATTGAACAAGCTCAACAACAACAGTGGCGCAATTTTTGACAGTGGAACTACTCTTGCATTGTTGCCGAGCAAAGTCTATGGCCTCTTTGCACAAGCTGTTAGTCACTTTTATATGCATTATTTCTACACACACACACACACATGTGGAGAGAGAGAGCTTTACAGTTTTATGCAGATAGCAAATTCAAGCACTGCAGCCTAGTTGAAACCGACTGCTTCATCTTAAAGGACAGGTAAGTGTTTATTATTGGCCATTATTACAATATGATTGTCAAATTTAATCAGAAGTAATGCAAACCTCCCTGCAAGTTTTCCAAATGTAACACTTACATTCGGTGGAGGGGACCATGGAGTTGGGCCCTGACAACTATGTCTATCTAGTGGAGGTAATTTAATAAGAATTAATTAACTTGAAAAAAGTTTTATCTTGTCTTCTTTATAGTCAAATGGTACAACTGTTCAATGCATAGCTTGGAGTCCTTCAGACGAAGATAGCGCAATTACATTGTTTGGAGGTATAACATTTTCTAAATTTTCCCCTTAAAGTGTTCTCAATGCAGATATTGTTCTTCAAAAAAACAAATAATATATGACCTTGAAAACCTTCGAATTGGATGGGTGGCAGACGATTGTAAGTATATTGTTCTATTTGTAATTCATGTGACTTAGTGAGAAATCTTTTCAGGTACAAAAGCGTGAACGTGTTCTGTCTGAAATAATAATGTTTATAATAAAAGTTTTGATTTACACTAAGCGGCTGACAATGAAGAACTCGATCGTGAATGTGTTTGTGTGTGCGCTGGCGCTCGCCTGCCTCTCATGAAAAGATTATTAATGTGAGATATACATACACAATGAGGAAGTGTATGCATATTATTTAATATCAATGCGTGTAGGTTGTAATGGAGCTGGGCGTTTTTTTTGTTCATATTATCAATTTGTGTTTACAAATCAAACTTGTGGACTCACTGTTTACATAAGTCCATTAGTGAATTTAAATAATTGGCATATGTGATGAACATAGTATTCTTGTATTTGGTAATATGTAAAGAAGGTTTGACGATTATAAAGAATTAATACAAGTGAGTAAAATGTTAAAATAACACTATATATTATAAATTTTTATGACTTGCATTAATAAACATGAAAGCTTTATAAATTAATCTTTAAGCATCTTTACAACCTTAGCACGTGTCAAACTTGTTTGATGAATGTGTGTCTCCTTGTCTTCATATTATAACAAATTTATCATTATACAAAATAAAAATGACTGTATGCCATATAACACTTACTCTTTCATGAAATCTTTGGAGTTGCACTTTGATATTTATTCAATATTGACATTGTAAAAACAACCATTAATAATGGTAAACTACACCTTGTAAGTTCGAGATATACGTCTTACCTTTTATTGTATTTCAACATTTATCACTATTTTTTTTGCTTCTATAATTTGTTGTTTAGTTGTTTTAGAGACATTAGACTATAAGGCACTTGCTTAACATTGCGTTGTGGATGTGTGTTCAAGTTATATGAGGTTATGAAACGTCTTCAACACCCATGTGAAAACCCACTTTGAGTACTCTTATTAACTCCTCCCCTATAAAACTACTCACAAGTCACATAGCTAGAAAGTTTGTCGACTTTGTCACAATAGTATTAACAACTCTATAAGCATGTCCAACATCTAAACCATAGAAGTAATCCACCAAGAAGATATAGGTGATCCACCAATAAAACCAAGAGGAGATAATGAGTATGTTCTACCAACAAAGCCACCCACCTTAGTTAAGGAGTAGAAAGTGCAACAAACCAATGGGTTATCCAGAGACCTAGTCCTAGATGTGTTGGTAAAGATGTAGGTTATAGATGTAAAGTTAAGTCGGTTGTTTTTGTAAAGGATTGTTTATGTCTTGGTGCTGTTCAGATATTAAACTTTAGTCTCTAAACACTATTCTCAACTGCCACTACATCAAACTCATAGCATCTTTTAAAACATATCATTATATCATCAAACAGGCTCCTCCATTGTGATACTCCATTGATGTGCCCACAACAGCCTCCCACACACCCGCAGCTTTCGCTCCCAAACTTGGTGAAACCCTTTTGGACATCCTCTCTCTCAATTGTTCAATGGTCGCCCCATCCAATGTACTTCCTTTCTTGAAATGCAATCATCTTTTGTGGATTGTTCTAAAACATGTAACATATCAATAATACAAGTATCATATAATTTAAGTGGCCCACAACCAATCTTCAAAGCCAATCATTTTAATGTTTATTTTTCGAAAGGTTAGTTGTTGGTGCATAAGTGACATCTCAAAGAGTAGGATTATGTGCTAATACAAAAAAAAAGATTAGTTTTTTCTTTTTTTTTTTTTCGGTTAGGGTTCACTAACGAACCCTAGTGATAAAAATACTGATATGTGAAATATCCCCCATTGGTGAATTGTAACGTACTAACATCCTACTCAGCACTCCAATTGTGGTAAATTCATAGTATTTACATAATCTTTCTCCCTCTATTATAAACAGATTTCATTATATTGTACTTTAGCATCTTCCTTAATTGAATCTAGAAGCCTTTCCTCTTTTATATTGCCCAAACACTTCACTTGGCTCAACTTTTTGATTCTCCATATAGCCTAGTCTATTGGGTGTATCTCTATTTCATGGAGCATAGAAACTGTGTCCTCTTTGTGTTATTGCTTTGCATTCATAGACATTCAAAGTGGAAATGGTACAAGAGTCAGTTTCCAAGGCATAAACCTGTTCATATAATTAAAACTGTATATTATTTAGTAATTAATAAATAAATTTCTACCCCATACAAGCCTTTGCAAGAGCTTATTCCAAATGTTAAGTGTAAGTGCATGTCATTGACTATTTAATTAAATTAATTGCCTCCAAGGTTTTCTATTCGTATTAAGATTTCATTTTAGGTGTGATAAATTGTTCCATACAGAAGATTTTATATTTCTATACACATTGGAAATTTCATCTCAGATATGTTAAACATTATTTTAAAATTTGTAATAATGCGACTACCCTATAAAGCTTTACGTGGTTTTTAAAATAAATATTTAATATTTTTAAGAATCTATATATTTTACAGTTTAAATATGTTTTGATAGTTTATAAATAAAATATAATATCAAAATTAAATTACAATTGAATTTAGCAGCATAAGTTTCGTCGTAATGTAAGTTTACAATTTTTAATTTTAATATTTAAATTAACATAAGGATTTATAGGAAATCTCATTATTAATTTTAAAATTAAATTAAAAATATTAAAATTTATAATTTATAAATTTAAATTAAAATTATTAAAAATGTGATTTAATAAAATGTAATATATAAAATATAGTAATTTAATATAGTTATTTAAATTAAATCATATAATATATAATTTAAAAATAAAAAGATACATTCTTTTTAAAATTTGCGATTTCATACATAAAATTGGTAGTTTTACTTACATTCCTTGAATCGTTCATAGCGTTATCCATAATAAACCCATTCAAATCTGGAGATATCCCGCGTAACCATTTAGGGGTTTGGGACTTGAGACGGAACTTAACGTTGAACTGAGAGTTGCCCTGAAACCAAGGAAAGTGATCCACGTCCAAACACCCTCCAAGTCATTAAAATCAAATATGATCTTCTTGAAGTCCCATTTCTTGTGGAAAGCTTATAGTCTCAATTGATATATATTAAGACAGGTCGATATGATTATGTATAATTGTAGTATGTTGCTAACTAATGAACTAGCTAGTTTCGCTAGTTGCTCGATATTGTATGGGTTACCATGCACCATATAATGAACCCAAAGGTGCAGATGGTAGTGGATCGTCTGAATTTGACAATAAGCTTGCATTTCCACTAGATCAGATTCACTATTATATATAGTGTGCGTGCGTGCGCCTTACGTTCATTGATTAAAAATATGAACTCTACCTATGCAGATCCATGTCATTAGGTTGTCGTCAATGCACAAAACCCGCTTTGAAAGTGATGGATTTGCCTCTTCTGAGGACGTGTTTGAGGACATTTGCCACAAACTTAGAGTGATGCAAGCGCACGCACGCACATACACGACACGAACATGAAACGCGTAAGTGTCTTAGGCGATTACTTGCATAAATGCATATGAATCGTACGCATTGCGTCCGCAAAGAAAGTTTCAACAAAAAAACCTACTATAAGAAATGGCGATTAACAAATTGAACAGATATATATTACAAAGTCTTTCATAGTTTCTCTACTATAGCAATGAAAGGCTTCTTGTTTTGTGTTTTAATCTTCTACTTATTTATTCATGAAGTTCTGCACTCGGTGTCTTGCATTTATCACACCGTTTCTCTGAACTGAGAAGCTCAAGGAAGTACACCGGAGAACGTGGTGTAAGTTCAGAACATGCCCGTATGCTTCTTGAACAAACTGGTGAAAGAGTAAGGCGTGTTCTTAGAGAAGATGCCAAATTTAATTTAAGTGGCGATGTTACTAGTGCAGGGTATTTTCGTGTGCGTGCGTGCGTGCGTGTAGCCATTATCGCATATGTACAGGACGTACTACACTAAAGTGGGACTTGGGAATCCACCACAATTTTGAATGTTATAATTGATACTGGGAGCTACGATTTCTGGGTGAAAAGCAAAGCTTGTAGCACCTGCCTCAACAAGACAAACTTAATCGTATGGTGCACAATATGTATAAAATATATATAAAATGCATAAATAATGATGTTTTTTCCTCAGGCTCCCCTCACTCTTTACGATCCAAGTGCATCATCAACAGTAATCAACGCTTCATGTCAACATCCATTATGTGAACAACAATCCTGTGCCTTCGACACTTGCGTGTACACAGATGTGTACGGGGACAAGAGTGCGTCAACTGGTTATTTTGTTACTGATACCATGACATATTCTCTTTTAAATGGAACTCAAACTACGGCCTCTATGTTCTTTGGGTAATTAAAAAATGATTAAAACATTTAAACATAACTAAATTCTTAAATAGTTGTGCAAGGACCACTGCTGGACTTTGGCCCGTGGATGGGATTATGGGATTTGGACAACTTGATGTATCAGTCCCCAACCAGATTTCAAGCATAAACATACTAAAAGAATATTTTCTCACTGTTTAAGTGGAGAAAAACAAGGTGGTGGTGTACTAATAATTGGTGAATCTGATGAGATTGCTGGTACAGTTTATACACCACTGCTGGTTACAGGCTCGTAAGCTACATATTACATATTACTAAATTATAATATACTGACAATATTATTTTTGTAATGTAGTTTTAGTTTCAACTGTTAATTAATTGCAGGACACTTTACAATGTAAAATTAATCAGTATCAGGGTGGGGTCAAATGTGTTACCTGTTAGTGAAAAGGAGTTTGAGTTTAACAGGCTCAACAGGAACAGTGGGACAATTTTTGACAGTGGAACTACTCTTGCGCTGTTGCCGAGCAAAGTCTATGGCCTCTTTGCACAAGCTGTTAGTCACTTTATATGCATTAGTTCTCCACACACACACACATACATATGGAGAGAGAGAGAAGGCTTTACATTTTTATGCAGATAGCAAAGTCAAGCACTGCATCCTTAGATAGAAACGACTGCTTCAAGACAGGTAATCGTTTAATATTGGCCATTATTAAAATATGATTGTCAAATTTAATCAGAAGTAATGCAACAAGTTTTCCTGATGTAACACTTACATTCGGTGGAGGGGTGACCATGGAGTTGGGACCCGAAAACTATATTCTTCCAGTGGAGGTAATTAATGAGAAATAATTAACTTGAAAAAAGAGGCTTTATCTGGTTTTATATGTCTTCTTTGTAGTTAAATGGTACAACTGTTCAATGCATAGGTTGGCTTCCTTCAGGCAAGATGGAACAATTACATTATTTGGAGGTAAAGGATAACTTCAATTTTCTAAATCTTTTCCTTAAAATGTTCTCAATGCAGATATTGTTCTTCAAAATAAACAAATAATAATGACCTTGAAAACCTTCGAATTGGATGGGTGGCAGACGATTGTAAGTGTATTGTTCTATTTGTAATTCATGTAACTTAGTGAGAAATCTTTTCAGGTACAAAAGCGTGAACATGTTCTGTCTGAAATAATAATGTTTATAATAAAAGTTTTGATTTGACTGTAACTCCGACTCCGTTGCAAAGCGCCTGACAATGGAGAACTCGATATCGTGAATGTGTTTGTGTGTGCTTGAGCTTGCCTGTCTCTCATGAAAGATTACTAATGCGATCACGCCCTGCCTCTATTATGGCCTTGCGAGTACAATGATGTATCATATATTCATGTGGGATTGTATAGAGATGTAGGGTTTAGGGTTTAAAGTTTAATGTAAATATATCGTACCATAGTAAGTGAAGTACGTGGTTTAACATATAATGTTAAACAATGTTTAACATATCTGAATTTCCAATGCGTATAGAAATATAGAAACCTTCGTTTATCGTACCTAAAATGAAATCTTTATACGAGTACGAAACCTTGGATAAAATAAATTAAAAACTTTAGGCAATTAACATGCATACACTTAGCAAAGGCTTGAAATTTATTTATTAATTAATTACTATATAATATACCGTTTTAATTATATGACAGGTTTTTGCCTTGGAAACTGACTCTTGTACATGAGTCTCCCCTATGAATGCAAAGCAGCAACACAGAGAGGAGGCTTTATAATAGTTTCTATGCTACTTATGGTTTATGAAATTAACTTCCTTGTGTATGTATGTATGTCTATGTTTGTGTATGGACGTCTCTACCCAAGGTATGTGTACATGATGTATTGATATCTGTATGAAATTAATATATCCAGTTGAATCACTGAACAGTATGTTTCCATATGTAAATATTGCTAATACACATACACACACACATATATGTAACGTCTTGCCAATGTGTACGTGCTCGTGTGTGTATGTCTGATATGTGACTGTTTTTGGTGATGGATGCAACAGACTATGTAGCACCTCTGTATGTGTGTGTGACCACTAAACAAGATGGTGACATAACTTAGAAAAGATATATATGCGATATCATACCTGGCAAAACCAAACACTGAAGTACTACAAACTACAGACGTGTACCAGACCAAGTACAAATCTACAGTAAAATCTGGTACATTGTTTATGTATTGTTGTTGATTAAGTTCGTGTTTGGACACTTACAATTGTGTCAAAATAGATATATATCAAAATGTAACTTTTGCTTTTTATGAACAGCGACAAAGTATGCCCTATAACAAGACATAATATATAATAGGAATCAAACTAAATCATACGAGAAAAGGTGAGAAATGCCGCACTTTCAATACAAGTTATTAAAATTTTGTTAAGTTAGAAAGTTATGTACTTACAACATGTCTAGATGGTTGTGCAGGTTCAAACATAGACAAGAAGAAAAAGACAAATTCCAGTGGTCTATAAATAAAGATTGTTATCTAATCGATGTATAACGTTCTGCAAATATATAGAACATTAGTAAAATTTGTTATTCTAATGCTGCCTAAAACGACACACACATATATATGCATATACTATATATAAAGTAAAAGCTAGCATCTGATATCTTTTTATAAGTTCTGTTTGATATGCTAACACAGACAAAGCTGCACATACACACACACACCACACACGTGTGTGTGTGTGAATCTAATGATTTTCTAGCTCCCACATATACCATGTTAATACACGATTTATTTTAATAATAAGGCGATTTATTATCTTAAATATCATTCGAAAGCTACGAAATAGAAGCATCGTAGATATCTCTCCTTTTTTGTTAACAATCTAACTTGCATTTAATATTTAGATGGTGAAGTTGCATTTTACCTCGTACATTCATGTTGAACACTCAATAGTACGAATTCACCACTGAAATATAGACACGTACGGTAAAACTTCTATATAGGCATTTTAGAAGATAGTCAATCTTTCAGCGTCACGACCACGTTGATTAAGACTGACAGAAACATTTTACTTCTCTTTCTTGGTTTAGGTTAAGATTCCATTTACTTTTTGTAACATAACACCTGTAACGTATTCTGGTGTGTGTGTATGAACTCACCCTTAAAACACTTATGTTAAGTGCTCAATACAACACGCACGCACGCACGCACGCATGCAACCATATCCTTATGTTGTATGGCAAGAAAGAAACCGAAGAAGATAAAGCAAAATATATACAAACAGATAAATAGATTTTCTAGTATGAGGCCCGGCTCCTTGTTCATTGTATCGGCCACAAAAGACACATCGTATCCCCATGTGGCCAGCAGCATCTCCACCCGTGGGTAATATATTAAATTAAATGTAATGCAGATATCTGTATAAAAAATTAAATTAATTATCTATTTATTTCGATTGTTTCACATGTAATGTCTGTAAATTATATAAAATTAATTTGGACCATCAGATTAAACAACTGGGATGTGACATAAATGTGAAATCAAATGATTTAATAATAAGTCTTATGTTGAGTAAATGTGATGATGCAGTAAATTAAATTTTAATTTCAGATATACTTACACCGGTAAATAAGAAAAAAACGATTATTTTTAAGAGTAAAATAAATTTATTCACATGTTTAATTACCACCGCTGGAGATGCTTTGAAACATTCAACTTAATCTTTCAACGTTAGCAAGGCATATTCCAAATAGTGCTAAACCCCGAAAGACCAATAAGCACGTTCCACGTAGGCTTCGCGGTAGATGGGTAAATGTAACAAAACGGTAAAAAATCCAGTGTAAACAAACTCTACAAAGGGGGCATTTCAGTTTATATAAACACTCCATCTCTTGCTTGAGGCTCACAGCTGCTTTGTCTTGCTTTGTGGTAAGTATATAAAGTGTTTTCTTACTTAATCCTGACCTTAAAAAACACCATTCATGGTTGTTTCCTGTTTCTCATGTTCTTGCTTTGGATCTAAGATGGCACCTACAGCTCAGACGGATTCATTCGATTCATTCGAGGAGGCACAAGAATTACTCCTTAAGAAGATTAAGTGAGTAATTGACTGCACTAATTCCTCAGTTTTCATGAGTTTATGTTAACAGGGAGACTCCAATTTGAAACCAGTTGCAACTAAGAAACTACTGGAGCTGGTGAAGGAGCTGGAAATCGGTGAGAAATCCGAGGCCGTCGATGAGCTTCCGCCAGCGGAGAGGATCAAGCAGGGGTTCCTCAAGTTCAAGAATGAATTCTACCTGTAAGTGTTTATTTACCTTCATTTACATCATTCAAAGTCAAACTTTCTGTTCAGGAAGAAACCGGAGTTATACAAGAAGTTGTCTGCTGGTCAATCCCCCAAAGTAACTAATTATACATAAATGTGGAAATGATATATATGCATTCATAATACTGATGACATTGTTGTTTACATTATTTCTGCAGTTTATGATAATTGCTTGTTCGGACTCCAGAGTGTGTCCAACGACAATCTTAGGACTTCAACCTGGAGAAGCCTTTGTTGTCCGTAATATTGCAAGCATGGTTCCTGCCTCGGGAGAGGTAATTAATTAATCTGAGATCTCTCTCTCTCACTATATATGTGTGTATGCATGCACATTTATACATACATATTAAATTTATTTGTTTTACTACAGACTGGTTTTCCTGGAACAAGTGCTGCTCTTGAGTATGCGGTCTTACATCTCAAGGTAAAGTTTTTACTAATATTAATTTATATATATATTTTTACTGGATATGTTTTAAATGTATATATTATAAATGAAAGGTGGAAAATATTCTGGTGATTGGTCACAGTCGCTGTGGAGGAATTAAAGCACTGATGACCCTAGACCACGAGAAGAGATGGAGGTAAATATTAAAATTTTATTTAAAATATTAAAAACTTTTCTATTAATAATATACATATACAAGATTGCTTTAAACCGATTTAACTAATTATAGTTTAATAATAAACGTAATTGATATTTTAAGGAGAATGTTCATTGTCTTGGCAGTGACTACATACAGGACTGGATAAAGATCTCTCAGCCAGCTCGTACACAGATAGAGAGTGCGGGACATGACGACGTGGACACTAAGTGTGCACATTGTGAAAAGGTATATTGTTAATTAATTAATATACTTAAAGAAAATCTATAAAGGTTTTAAATATTAAATAATATTTTAAAACAGGAATCGGTGAATGTTGCTTTGTCAAATCTCATTACTTTCCCGTGGATTAAAAATGCGGTGTTAAGTGGTAAACTGGCTCTTCATGGAGGTCACTATAGTTTTGTGGATGGCTCTTTCCAACACTGGACTTTGGATGTGAAGAAGAGCGAGGAGGCCAAATTTTAAAATATTTATCAATATTAAGCTACTTGTATGTAACATAATATGAAGTTACACAGTTTAATAAAAAAACAATAAATATATATACATTTTCGTTCACTTAGCCCTTAATTAAGTATTTAAGTGTTTAGGTTAAGTGAGGAGTTAAATAATATGTTATTTTCACATATACCCTTAAAAAATATTTAAGTATGCTAGGTAAAATTTACAAAAGCTAATGTTACTTCGAGAGGTACTACATTTTACACTTCAGGTGATTTTTTTTATGTTAAGGTGGGATATTTAAATGTTAGATTTAAGACTTTGGGCGAAGATGACATACATTAAATAAGTGTGTTTATATGTGTGTGTGTGAAAGCGTTTATATCATGGCATTAATTGACGGCCTTCATACAATAGTGTGTGTATATAAATAAAAGTTGGAGTTTAAAAATGCCCTTAAAACTTTTATAAGGACATATTATCCTTTACTATCTCCTTCGAAATGAAAGATGGGACATGCACTTAGTCAATTATGGATTTCATGTTATTGCTATTTCACGTTGGTGTTTAAAAACAGATATGAAAGTTCTAGAAAGTAAGTGCATGCCCATCCTTGGCATCCAGCATGGAAATATATTTTGTTTATGTCAATTTTAGACTTTATAAGATTGATTTCTTATTCTCTACATCACTTGTCCGAGGCCTAGTGAGTGCATTGTGCATTGTGCGAGGCTGTGAGTTCAAACCTTGTGCATTGTCCAAGGTTGTGAGTTCAAACATTGTGCATAGTTCAGGATGTGAGTTCAAAATCCTGCTGAGCCTTTTGAAGGGATGCATTGTTCTTTAGCCAAGGATGAACATCCATGTCCAAGGCGCTATGGGTCTCAAATGGGAATACACCATCCTTGGTCTTAATGCTGAGAACGAGCGTCCATGTTTGAGGTTGCAATTTTGATCGTTGCTATGGGCCTCATACTGTACAGTGAAAATGAGCATCCCCGTGTCCAAGGCCCCCCAACGAGAATAAGACTCGTGACTTGACCGAGACATCCTGAAATCAATCTTTGTTAGGAGTGTCAGATGGGAATGCAACATCCTCAGCGTCAAGGATGAAGTATCCCTCCAAGGCCTCAACAAGGATCAAACTCGGGATGCCATGTTCAAGGTCCGTGAGTTCTGAGGCATTGCACACAGAATACTTCATCAACAATGCCAAGGACATTGCATTCCATATAGAGGCTAGTGTTGAGAGTTTGCCACAAATGACATGTAGAGTGACATGCTAGCAATCTTAGTCGTAAAGGATCGTGTCTCTTCAATAGTTGCCCCTTAGGTGTTTTGGTTATGTATTGAATATGATGTAATGCAATGACAAAGAGCACATTTCTAACATGGTATCAAAGTGAGGTGATGAATGGCGTGTCCCAAGTGTGCCAAGATGAACTATTGCTAGAAGGTTAGTATTTTCAATCACCTCTTGATCAAGCACTAATGGCATCTTCCCTATTTCCATGGACAAATTCCTTGACAAATTCTTAGAACATTTCACTAGGGAAAATTTTCACAAATGGAGTGTGAAGGTGCAGCTAGTCCTCATGCGCAAGGGGAACTAGGATGTCGTGGAGGGTACGGAGACACGCCGCCACCGACCTTGTCCTCTAAGCCATGTGGGATACGAAGAACAGGAAGGAAGTTGACCACGATTGGTTTGCACTGAGCCAAGAGTTCGTGGACTTGATTGCATTGGGCAAGCCTGCCAAAGAGAATTGGGATGGCCTTGTGAAGTCCTTTGGCGAATCCAACACTGCCAGTGAACTGAGCCTGAAGTAGCAATTCTCTGGACTCAAAATGGTAGTGAACAAGTTTGTTCTTGAGTTTGTGAGTTGCCTCAAGGGTTTGGTGCTGCAACTTGTCCAAGTGAAGGCAAATGGTGACCAGAAAGTAGTCTTTTTGAATGACCTTTTGGAGGCATACAAAGGTGTGCAACATGACTCTCCTTAACCTAACCAAATAGAGTTTTGAAGAGATGGTCGTTGCAATCACAGAGGAGGTGAGCGGCCTCCAGATTGCTGTTGGCCATGGCACCACTGCTCCCTTTGCCAGACGTGAGGGAGGGCAACAACAACAGTAGCAACATAGTAGCAACAACAACAACAACAACAATGCCATGAGGCCGACGAAAACAAGTGGCGTGGCAACAACAATTGCAAAGATGGCACCAACAGGGTCAAGGCCAAGATTAGGAGATTAGACCTGTTATGAGTGTGACCAAATGGGGCACCTTGCTCATGACTACTTAAGGCGTATTGGGCAGCAACAATAGTCGCAACAAGATAGCCGATGACAAGGTTGAGGTCAATAGGAGCAACATACACCATGCTAGGGGTATGTGAGGATGAGGGACGCCTATGGTTCTTAGCTCATTAGGATGAGCTTAAGGAAGCAATCGGGCGACTCCTCATGTGAGCAGGCTGTAGTCTTTGCAGAAGTTACCAACATATCCCAATGCTGGTGAAGTGCTTTGCTAGACTCTAGGGCCAATCTCCATGCCACACCCTTGCGTGAGGTATTTGTGACCTATCGCTTTCTCTCCTCGATGGATGTGGTGAACTCAGTGGAGGGCTCCACTCATAAGCTTGTGGGCATTGACAACATCTGTGTGCAACTTCTAGGTTCCCTCAAGAGATTGAGAACATCTACCACGTGCCAGGCCTCCAGGAGATGCTCCTCTTAGTGGACGCATTTGTGATGCAAGTTTCCATCTCTGTTTTGATGAGCATGAGTGTGAGGTTCTCAACTTCTCTAGTCAAGTTGTAGCACGCAACACTTGCTATGGAGGCCTCTATAAAGCTAGAAGCAGCATTCTACCTACTTTGGGGTGCACACGACCATGGTGGCTATGATTCGACGCTCACCCCATAGGCCTGCAATTGTGGCACAACCACCTGGGGCATGCTCATGCCTAGGTGCTTTGATTGCTCCCTCAACTTGCTAACGAGATTGCCATCCCATCTCACTAGAAATTGGAGTTTTCCGAACCTTGTATCCTAGCCAAGTCAATAAAGAGTCCTACCTTGTTAAGGCTATGAGTGATCCAACAATGGCACCATTGAAGCTGGTGCACTCGGATGTATGTGGCCCGTTAGACACACTTACACTAGGGAAAAGGCAATACTTCATCACCTTTATGGATGACTACTCACACTTCGTCACAGTGGTGTTGATGGCAGTGAAGCAGAGGTCTTTGACCACTTTCTAGCATTCAAGTAGTAGGCAAAGCTGCAGACAGGATGCAGACTTTGCTGCATCCGCACTAACAATGGTGGCAAGTACGTAAGTGGTGTTTTTGTTGACTATTTGTAGCACACAAGGATTGTGCACAAATACTCTTCCCCCTACTTCCCTTCTTAGAATGGGGTGGCAGAGCATAAACAAGATGTTGGAAGAGGCATTTCGTAGTATGCTCTTCTATGTAAGATGTACTAGGGCAAGGCAGTGATGATGGCAGCCTCCCTCAGGAACCGGCCCCCTACTAGCACTATGGATGGCATGACGCCCTATGAAGCTGGACATGGCACTATTCGAACGTGGCACACATCATGACTTTTAGGTGTGTGGCATTCTCTCACATCCATGAGTAGCTCTACAGGAAGCTAGATGTGCGTGCCACCAAGTGCGTGCTTCTAGCATGCAATGACATCCAAGGTGTACAAGCTACTCGTCTGGACACACATGCAAGCCATCATGAATAGGGACATGGTGTTCAACGAGGTTGAAGTTTATGGGGGTTGCCGCCGGCACTTGTAGCCAAGCGTGTTATCGACTTTGAATTGGTGAACAATTGGTGCGAGGACAGTTCTAAGGACGTGGTAGCAATGGTGGATGGCAACTTGAGCTAGGCATCTGGTTCCCAGCTGGTTCTATCTTTTCTGCAAGCTGTGGTGTCTAGAGTTTGTCATCTCTGTCATAGTTTTCGGTGCAAGGGTAGTTTTAATAGCAACTAAGGCCACTCTCGAGGGCGTCATTCTAGCCTTAGCTCCTGCAGTTGAATGTGGCAAGAAGATCGGTGGAGCTACTCCCATGTCGGTGCATGAACAATGAGATTGGGTTGGGTCGTGCAACCTAGTAGAAAACAATTGGAATTGGAGGAGTCTAAGCAATAGCTAGATTGGCTCAGTATAGGCTTGAAAAGGCCCACTTCTACCTCGCCTCAAAGGTCGATGAGCGTGCTAGTTTGGCCCCAATCCCTTGACGATTACTGAGGCACTCAGCAAACCAAACGTTGAATAGTGGCGAGCAGCGATGGATGCAAAATTCCTATCGCTGCTCAAGAACATGACCTGGACGATGGTGCCCTACCATGAGGGACGGAATGTCGTTACTATGAAATGGATCTTCACCATCAAATTATTACCAATGGCGGCATCAAGTTTAAAGCTTGGTTCATTGCTTGCAGGTTCAGCTAGATCACAGGTTTGGACTTCACCAACACTTATGCACTAGTGCTCAAGTTGCCCTTGATGCGGATTCTCCTGGCTCTCACTACAGAGAATGACTAGATGGACGTGTGTACTGCTTTTCTCCATGGTGGGCTTGAGGAGCATGTCTACGTCACCCGACCTGAGGGATATGGGCAACTAGGGGAGGAACACTTGGTCTACAAGCTGGAGAAGACTTTGTACGGGTTGAAGCGATCCCCTAGAGCTTGGTATTGCCGCATTGACAAATTTCTTGTCTTACTAGCTTTCCAAAAGAATGAGGCTGGACAAAACATCTAGGTGCTGGGGAGTTCATAATCATCTTGGCCTTGTCTGTGGATGACTACCTCATCTTCTCCAATAGCATCGTGCTCCTTCAATAGCTGAAGTAGCAACTCTCTGTCAAGTTTGAGATGAAGGACTTGGGTCCTATCTCAAGCTTTATGGGGATTCAAGTCCAGTGAACAGGGGAGACAGATCCTAACTTTGGGACAGCTGAGGTACATAGTAGATATCCTACATTGGTACAATATGGCAGGCTGCAAGGTAGCTCCCAACACTAACGGACCCCTCAGTGAGGTTGACACATGAGATGGGACAGTAGTGCAACGATGTAGCAAGGCACATGGATGCAATGTCTTATAAATAGGACTTGGTCGTCTGCACGAGGCCGGACTTGGCCTTAATAAACATATAATTATTAAATATACGTGTGTCTGTATTTTTAAATACATTACACGCATATATTCCTTAATAAACATATATAATTGGATTAGGAACAAAGCATAACATATTATTATTATTATGTTAATGTTTTATTTTGTGCAGTTTACATTTATATGTCTAGATAGATATCGACCCTTGTTTACATACGTGTGTGTTTTCACAGTTTAAAAGGAGGTGTGTGACTGTACTTGTGCATGTCCACATGCGTGTGACACACACACGTACGTACCTTAACAGTTCGCTTTCCAAAATCATACGGTCCTGTTGACTTAGCTGCTACTGGAGAATTTATAAAGCTTAACCATCTTCTTGGAAAGTATTTAACCAGGTTGTGCAGTATATGGCCAACCTTGGGAGTGGTCACTGGGAAGTGGTGAAGCGCATCCTATTCTACCTACAAGGGATGAGGGAGCATGTCTTGGTGTACACGGGCAGCTCCAAGGCTCCATAGCTCCATGGTTATTTGAATGTAGACTGGGCATGAGATATTGATACAAGGAAGTCGAGTCCCGACAAAAGAGGGCTTCCGGGCTTCCGGGCTTGGACCCGGAATATTCTAAAGAATCTACCAGAATATTCTTAGAATATTCCTAAATATTCTTAGAATTTAGGATTTTGGCTCAGTCGGCAATTAACAACAAAAAATATTTAATCATAGCCATGTTTATACTGTATTATTAAAGTTTTATTTCAACACCAAAGAGTACAATTCAACACTTGTCACTTCTTCTTACGATTGAGCAATGCTGCAATTCGTGAACCACCAGTCCTACTTGACGTCGCTATTGGTTGGGTTGGGATTTCCTCTGGCTGGATGTTCTCTTTAATCCTGTTCATAGCAATTCTCCCGAGCTCAGGGTTCTTCTCAGTCCCAACAATGTTTCTCCCCAGCTCGATAGCTGCAAGCATTGAGGACCCCGTACCACTGCCTATATCCCAGATAAGATCACCTGGCCGGGTGAGTCGTTCTATCACGAGCTGCATCAATCGAGTGCTCTTCGGTTGGTAGTCCATCCTGCATGTGAAGATAATGGTAAATACTTAAATTGTTGAAATGAAATGCCTACCATGGTTCTTGGAACCGCTCAGGATTATCAACAAGAATTGTTGATGACAAACGCAGTGGATTATCGCGCAATCCTCTAGATGCATCTTGGAAGACAAGAAGGAGCAGGATGCTCTCCTGTTAAAACATCAAAATCATTAATGAACTTCATGAATAAAGAAAAAAGTACCTTCATCTTGTTGCGGTAGCCCCAACCACGCCCTCTGTAGATGTAGTACGTTGCAGCAAGTTGAAGGTCCACCACACTTGCAGCTCGGACAACTTGATCCCAGGTGTTTGCTGCAGCAAACACAACCAACCAACCATTTGCAGCCATATGCATACCTGCAAACTGGAGTGCTTCATCGAACTTCACTGGATCAAGGTAGAGGTATGGCGTATCACTCGTTGTATTTCCTGGCAAGGTCCCATTTGGAAGGTCGAAGATCACCAAGTTGAAACCATATTCTCCCGCAATATGCTGGTAGCGAGTCTGGCTGTCAGCTGTATGGTACCTGGCCACCTGTGTCTGAACTTTTCTATAAGGAACCAGTCTAGCGTCAGGAACCTCCTCTTCCTTCTCATCCGTGAGCACGGCCTGTTGCATCTCCTCGATGTCATCAATCGCCAAGAAATTATCACCTCGAGTTGTAGCAAGTGAAGGGACGAATGTGACCAAGTCATCCTTGATGTCCATGGTTCCCTGCGATGGTAGCACTTCAGATAAATTGAAGAAGGCAGCTGGATCGCGAGTAGTGGAGGTGCCAGCTACTGTATCTGAGGTCTTCTTTGACTGCTGCACAGGCTGACGCCGCTTTGCCTTGGCCTTTGTCTTCTTAATGAAGTCGACCTCTGCCGGATCCCATGAGATGCATGGGAGATCTTTTGAGTGTTCATTGTAGAGATCCTTCTCCCATGTTGGTGGTTGCCCAGGTGGATAATCAAGCCAGAACGGTACGTGTACACGCTCGAACTCTGTCAGGCCAGATCTTGTCTTCGACCACATGTGTGGTGCTTCCATGTAATCTGACCAGAATACCATAGTCTGTGTGTGAGGCACCTTTCTCGCTGCGACATACCTGTAATGAACATATAGTAGTGTCAGAATGTAACAATGTCAAGAAGATCATCCTTACCTCCAAATCATCCTTCTTGCTGTCTCTTCGTGTTCGAGGAACTCTTTCGGCTCTATGGAGTAAGTGAACTTCACACACTCATGGAATGGCTGGAACATCACGTTCTTGCATTTTACCCGCACTTCATCGTACCAAGTCGTGAAATCTGTAACCGGCCTGCTCCACTCGCCATCCTCGATGAGTCCCGTGAGAATCTGTACTGCCTCCTCTCTGATTGCCCGCCAATACAAATCGATAGTAAACCACCTTATCCACTCCTTATCCTGAACACCCGGCAATCCAAGTGTCTCTTGCTCTCTCTTCAGATCGAGACGTACCAGTTTATTGAAGTACATGATTCTCGTCTCGTTTGGAATTCTCGCCCTTGAAAGCGCGTACAGCTTTTCCAACCCCATCCATCTGCATTGTTTCCATGTGATTTGGGTCACCTTGTCGAACCACTCTTCACCCAATGCAGGATCGATGATGGCTAAGATCTTCATCATGCGCTTGTCATGCTTAATGTAGACCTGTTGTTGCTCCTGGTATTTGTTGCCTTTGGATGCCCTTGCAGCCTTCTCAAGATCATCCTCAATCTCACTCTGTAATTCACAGACGTAATCAACTAAGTATATAAGTGTGAGACGTGGTACCTCAAAAAAATCTTTGCACAGATCAAATTCGGAAGTGGATGCCAAGCTTGTTGTCCAGTCGCTTTCCTTCCACTTTCTTATGTCATCTCGTTCCTTGTCACTGAGCCTGGCCAAGATCTTCGCTGTGCCCTCCTCACTGGTGCAACATGTCTTCACAGATAGCAGAAGATGTGGTGTGCACTGCCGTTGCGGAGGAACTGCATATTTGAAAACTCGAAGTTAGTTAATCCTATGATCTAGAGGTCACTATGTTTACCTATTAATTTGCTGAAACATTGTCACAAGCTGAAGATTATCCATGACCCCAGCACGGATGAAGCCTGAACGCACTCTCACTGCCCACTGAATTCTTATCTTCCGTGTCTTCTGTGTACAGCTTCTGAAGCACCTTTAGCCTGTGATTACCATCCCAACAGATGAACTTCTTCATCGAAAGCATTGGTGCCCATTGCCGGAACATGTCGGACTGAAGCTCCTCCTCAAAAGCCAAATGCTGAGCATACATCGCTTCATCGCTTCTCAATGCTGCCAGATCTGCATCTGTCATGGGGTCCCCAACTTGAAGGATGAACTGAGTGGTGTTGCGCAAATAACCAACTGCCTTCTTGAAACTCCTAGTCAAAGATTCCAGATCCGCTGGATTGACTCTCCGCACCTGCTCATTTCCCAGAATTCGGCAAATAGGGACATCCGGTGCCTCTCCATATTCTCGGATTGTGATCTTCGCGAGAAGACGCACTGCACTCTCCGAATGCATGCTGGCTGCAATGTTGTAAACTTCCTCATTATCTGGCACTTCTGCTTTCCCTTCTTCTTCTTCTTAGCAGCCTCTGAATCTCCAGCAGCTTTGCGTCGTCTCTTCTTGCTCTTGGGTTCATCCTCTTCGTCACTCGACAAAGTCACTGCGCATGAGGCTTGTGTGCCTTCTGTCTGCTCCTGTGTCTCCTGTGGTAAGACATCATCCTCAACTTCTTCAACAAAGTCTGATTGTTCTTGTTGGGGTTGAACTACATCCTCTTGCTCTCCTGACCAGTCCTGCTGGCTTGCCTGTTCAACTGGAGCATCACTTGAAGGTCCTTGTTCCTGAACCACAGCCAGCTTCCTACTTCCTCTCCCACGACCCCGACGCCCTCTCTGAATTGCAGCTCTAGCTTCTGCTTCTCTCTCAGTAGGCTCCTTCATCTTCTTTTCTTGTAAACGTTGTGAAGAGCGCATCTACAAAAGCAATAAGGTTTAACAAAAAACTGTAATAAATGTTCAAAGATGTTTAATAAAAATTAAAAAAACATACTAGCCCTCACAGTCGGCGTGCCGACTGAGAGAGCAGTTGCTGTAAGTCCCAGTCGGCATGCCGACTGGGACTGGCATCAAAGGGAGTCCCAGTCGGCATGCCGACTGGGCTGGCATCAAAGGGAGTCCCAGTCGGCATGCCGACTGGGACTGGCAACAAAGGGAGGCCCAGTCGGCATGCCGACTGGGCTGGCATCAAAGGGAGTCCCAGTCGGCATGCCGACTGGGACTGGCAACAAAGGGAGTCCCAGTCGGCATGCCGACTGGGCTGGCAACAAAGGGAGGCCCAGTCTGGGACTGGGAACGAAGCAAGGCCCAGTCAAAATGCTAGGTGGGACTAGAACAGTCAACCCTAGTCAAAATGCTGACTGGGGCTGGAACAGTCAACCCCGGTCAAAATGTTGACTGGATCTGGAACAGTCCACCCCAGTCGGCCTGCCGACTGGGACGGACAACGAAGTCAGTCCGAGTCGGCAGGCCGACTCGGATTTCTTGCAACTGTGAAGAGATGTAAAAAGATGAACAGATCATGAAAAGATCATGAGCAGATCATGAAGAAATCAGAAAATACTCACCCCCTCAATGGAAGCCTATTGTGATTAATCCCTGGAGCCACACTTGCTCCACGCTATGCCCCCAAATGCGCCCCTGCTCCACGAAAACCTAGCCGCCCTAGCTGCCCTAGCCGCCCTAATTGCAAAACCCTAGCCGCCCTAAATCAATTAAAAACCAACCTAATTTCTGTAAACATATTGCATGCATGATCGCCACTTGTACATAGTAAAACTTTTTAATTTACAAAAAACCTACCCAGACGCAGTAAATTAATTTCACTCTTCTACCCAGACGCACGCAATTAATATTATTTTTAATATTTGTCAATGAAATGATTGCCTCACGACTTACATCGTGTGTAATATGTTCATTGTCTTTGAATTTTAACTTTTGTTTGTTCCATTTTTGCTACATGGCAAGAATCAGCTACAATGGTGTTGACAAGGACTTCCCTGCAGATGAAGATGGTATTGCATTTGTCTTTGAAACAGATCTCAGGTCTGCATTTGACATTCCACCTTGGCAATCTTTTAAAGTGCTGCATTTGATGTCTGTTGTTGGTGGAGATGCTGCGAATGTTGAGGTAGAACCAGAAGGGGCAAGAGCTAGCAGTTTTGTGTATTACACACTTCTTCCTTCCAAAGGACCGCTATTCCGGTTGGAGACAACAGATCGGGACAATTCTATGGTAACAATACTTCGCAATAGTCAGAGATGTAGGATTGGGAAGCAACTGGTGGTCTCGTCATCGATTCAGCAAGTTGCTGAGGTCCCAGAAGATTGCAACGGAAATGTGATTTACGAGTTGCCAGCACACGAAACAATGAAGGACAAGTACAAAGGGATGAATAGGAAGGATGGGTGTGATTACTGGACTCAACGCTGCACAACACATTGGAATGTTCCAGCTCGTGTTAGTCGCAGTTCATGTATTGGCCACATGAAATGCGTAAAGGAAACATGTCCGTTCATCAGCTTCAGTAAGAAAGCAAATGACTGCCAATTTAAGGGCACCATTGATAAAGTCCAGTTATCTTCAGATGGTAGAGTGCTTGGAATGAAGTGTGTGCATTGCAACAATGAGCCCCTTCTAGTGCAGACATGCTCCGTTGTTGCATATTACATAATTCCAGATGATATCACATGCACGAGGCTTTTCATCCATCTTGGAGAACATCAACACCCACGTAGACCACCCGAATCCATGGTCTCTAAAGACAGAGCTAAGGAGACAATCAACAAAGCAGTCGCTGCAACCCCAAGAACTAATCAACGTGTCATAGAGTTTCAAGCAGCACGCAATATAATTTTGGAAAAACTGGTAACAGATTCTGGAGATGTATCATACGACAAGGTTCTGTCAGATCTACTACCACTCACAAATCACCGCCGGTAAGCAAAAAAATTATTATTTCCTTTTGGAGATGCTTAACCTTTCCAATGTAGAACAAGAGAATGGATATCTCAGGCTAGAACAAGAGACACTCGTTTCAAAGAAGGTTACGAAGGACTTCTGCAGTTAAAGAAGAAGCTATCAATCCCATTCATACATGTTATCCACATACCCGGAATGGACCTCAACGGAGCTGAAGAGCAGCCTTTAATCTTCAAAATGACGTTGCCGGCCCAGGATCCGGAATAGACTACATTAGAAGGTGTCAATCTGGAGGTGATCTCGAACAGCAGTGGGTGGTGCTAGACCACACATATCGTATTGATGATTGGTGTACACTGGGAATACATCTCTATGATCCATTGTAAGTATTAACATATCTATGTTTTAAAATACTTACTAATATAATGCACTTATGTTTGTGTAGTTTAAGGTCGATGGTGACACTTGCTTATGGTGACATGATCAGGGAGGATAGTGTGGCGGTGATCAAATTTTTGAACACTATGCTTCAAGTGTGCAGCAAGCAAGGACTTCATAATGTGAACTTTGCGGGGTTCATGTCAGATGAGTCAGGTGCAATTTGGTTAGCATTGCGTCAAGTTTTCAACAATGGGTCAAAGATGAGAGGAAGAGAAAGGAGTTGTTTGTTCCATTACATGCAGTCAGTGCGTCAAGTTACAAAGAAGTGGATACTTGAGGAACACAGGGAGGAGCACATGAACCTTGCACGCTCATGGCCTGCAGCACTAACCAACCAAGATAAGTTGGAACGACGAGTAATGTTGGAGTCATTTTGGGAAGGCAGGTCCAGTAACGTTAGCGCTTTGCAAACATGGCTGTCATGGTGGGCAAGACATGAAGATCATATTTCCATGACAGAGATAATTGACTTGACAGAAGATGGTGTTGCGAATGTGCCTACCACTAACAACTCCGAAGTTGTTCATGCAAGAGCACGAAGAGCAAGGCTGACGAAGCGTGTTCCTTTGTTGGAGGCAACAATGTTAGATTTAACAGATGCTGTTTTCCAAAGTGCAAAGGTCAAGGCATCATTTGAAGGGAGATATTCAGGCACAGGTCCTTCCATGGAAACTCTTCTGAAACGTGCACAGCAGAAACTTTCAGCGGGAAAATCAGTGTCTCCAACAACTTTTGCAAATCTTGTTAGTGATGAAGAGCATCTTGCAAGTCCAGAGTTTGCCTCTACAACAAATGTTCGTGTTCGAACCGTTCGTCAACCGTCAACTGGGGACCATGGGATTGATGCACTTCGTACACATAGACATGACACACAATATGCAGAACAAGTCATCCCAAATGCACGCAGGAAAAAACTCAAGTTTCAAGATGTCAATGTCACTGAAAGAGAGACGTTGATGACTCAGTGGGCCATCAGACGCATTGGGGAGGCAAGTCAGGTGAAATGTCTAGGTCTCACTCAGGACGGTAACAGCAAGTGTGGCAGACCCATAGGATATCCACATCGTGTACCGGCACCAGGATTTCACGGTAGACGGCAATATACAAATGCATTTGGGAACATTGAGTTCACTCATCAGATGCTATGGTTCTGCCCACGCGATTCTTGTTGCTTCAGACGACCATATGCAGGGATTCCTCCTGAGAGTATTCCAGAAGTTCCAGAGGTTTGGCCAGTTCAAAAAGGAACAAAACTTGAATGCAAATGAGGTTGAAGCTCTTCTGAAAGCAGGATTCAAGTTGGAGGGATTTGAAGAAATGGTAGATGACAGTAGTAGCCGAATGGATCGAACACCATCACCACCAAGAGGAGAGGGAGCACATAGGTACCAACATACCATGGACGGAGTGTGCGAACACAACAAGAATGTCCAAGAACATGAAAGAAACATTACAACCAGGCAAAGATTCTTCAAGGTCGGATCAACAATGTGGAGGTGGTTCAAGAGGAAGACTGAGGCCTTCATTGTCTCTGCAGGCATGCATCTGCTAAGATAACAATTTCTATTGTTCCGTCATGCACTTGTGCAACTTTCAGAAAGCCAAGAACGGAGTCCCTGCCAACACATGTATTTTGTGTACACTCATGTTCTTGGATTGGACCCAACGATTACTTACTTCTTACAGAGCGGACCCTTACTCCAGCAGAAGTGCATCGGTTATTGGTTGATTGCAAGCGCAAATCGAACCTGCAACCTTTTAAGTCCAGTCGTATAGTAAAGTCTAGTCGGCAAATAATTAACGTTTTTCAATTGTTGGTCGCATTTATATTGAAAGTTAAAGATAATCTACTTGGCAGAATTTCTAGAATATTCCCATTTATTTGACAGAATATTCCTGGAATATTCGGGAATATGCGAAAAGCCCGTTGTACAAAGCCCGGTTTTTGCTAATCCTCGTTGGTAGTCGAGGGTCACATGGTGTGGGCTATCTTCAACAATTGATGATCTGTAGAATTGTCTAAAATTTTCTTCAAATTTCCTTCTTGGCTAATCCTGCTAATACAACTTGTTGATACATAGTTAGGTTGTGAGTTCACTACTTATTTACTTAATGATGGCTCTTCTTGATCTTTTTAACCTGATGATGGGTTACTACATCAACCTCTTGGGATAGTTTTTCATATCATAGACTTCCACCAGCTCAATCTCAGTCCATTCTTATCGAACTTATAATGCGGTTGCATTGGATCGAGTCTTCCTTGGAATGTACGCCTAATCCAGATCCTTCGACCTAACCATATTTTCTAACAACTTGAAACCAAGGTTATTGTGCAGGATTGTGCCTTTCAGTAAATGCAAGTTGTAACTAAAATGGGCATGGCTGTAGTCCCATTTCCTTAATTAGCAATTTTAGCTATTTAATTAGCATTTTCTAATATTAAAGGAATATTCTTTAGAATATATGTTTGAAAATAGAATATTCTTTAAATATTCTATTTTGTATTCTACCCTTTATAAATTATGCATTCATTTGAACAAAAAATTAATGAACATTATAAAAGTAGAAGGTATTAAATTATATAATATATTGCCTAAATATAACAATAGGAAGGCATAAGAGGTACATTATATAAATATTGATGTTGTTATTAAAATATTAATATTTAATATACATTATTAATTAAAATTTGTAGTAGTAATAATATATATATAAAATCCTATAATAATATAGTCAATCTTCCATATCATTTTTTAAATTATATAGTTAAGTAAACAATTGGTACTATTATTAAAGAGTTTATAATAATTATAAATATTAAATATATGATATTTTATCTTCTTAACATCCACCCCATATCGAATGGATTTAACATTTATAAAACATGCTGGGTCTTTTTGATTGGAAGACCATGTTTCTCTAGGCATCCATTATATCTTTCGCTCTCCTTTCGTGTCGCCTTTTTTGTGGTTTGAACCATGCAACCTTAACAATACTATTTTTTGTGATTACTTCAGTGTGTCGATAATTTGACCCATCCAAATAGGCTGATTATATGACGCATCTGGAGTAATGAGAACCATCATTAGTTTTTGAAGATCCTGGCAGCAATCAAAGTATGCTTTAGGTTTTTGGTTCCTTTGTCCAACAAAGTGTGGGGTTTGCACTTCCACATCACTACTGGCTTCTATGTCATCTGTGTCTTAGTGATGTCATTCACCTTGATTTAGGCCAAAAAGGGTGTTGCAATTCTGTATACTTGTGACAGTAGGCCCTTCAACTCTCGAACAACAGTCTCCCAATAGTCAACCACATGCTTATATAGTTCTGAGTAACCAGTTGCCTTATCAGAATTCTTTGGCATCGATTTTTGAACCCATGCCACATATTTTTTGATGCCATCAATAATAACCTCTTGTTCCTTGAGCTGGGCACTCAATGGAATAGGGTCTGGTTGTCCTTCTGGGAGAAGTGGCTTTCCATTCTCTCCACTTTTGAAGAGCATTAACCCTCTTTCGGTAACCACTCCTGCTCTGATGGCCGTAACTTGTACTGCATAATAGGTATACCATCTCGTATGGAGAAAAAGAATTGTAGCGGCACAAGGTGACCAACTAAAGAATCACTCCCCTCTTTTATATACTCCTTGAGAAATTTTTTGAAGTCTGGCACCTCAGTCACAAGCAAAGCACAACTTTTTTTGGAGATGCAATTTTCAAAAAGATTCATCATATGCGGTAAGGTAAGTGCACTTGTCCTTTTTGTAGAGTTGGAGACCTTGCTGAAGAACGCATCAATATCTTCATGAGTGTGACCAACCATAAGAAAACTGAGCTGATTGTTTCAAACACACCTTTGGCAACAAGCATTGACAAGTATGCTAGCACATATCTAGAAAATAAAAGTAAGTATGAGCTTGAGAAACCCTTAAGTAAAATGATTTACCTATTTTTGTTCTCGCCTGCACAATTATCCATCTGTAAAAGCAAATGACGAGGAAGCTTATTTGATGTTGAGGACACATGTACACTATTTGAGCTAGATCCCTCCACTGAACCTGAACTCTCAACAGGGCCATTGTTTTTTGTGCAGGTTGCTGACAATGCCTCTCATATTCCCAAGTAGCCTCAAGTGCAGACGTGTTCATGAGAGCATTATGTAAAGGTTGAAGGTGTTGTTTCTTCACTTTGAGATCACCGATAGGACTTGTCTGTGAGTGGGCTTCAAGTTTCTGAAACACATGGCCAACGACCCAATAGTGAAATTGGAGTCGCTAGACCAATGTGGAAGTGAAAATGTCCATATGATTCACAACCGTGTCCATGTGTTAGCACACCTGTCAATGAAATCGAAGTTTCATGACATTTCCAAGGCACTTTGGTGTTGCAATGAGCTTTGGAATGCTGGTCTTTGAATGATCCATCTTGTCATGGATCAAGCACAGGTACTCTGATGGGTGTGACACAGAAAGCATGCGGTGTGCATAGTACTGAGACCGGCAAGTTTGTTGCGCAATCATGTGGGCCTCCATCTTCTTTTGAATGGCAGTGATCTCCACCAAGGTTTTTGCACAAGCCTCTGCAGCCTTCAATGATGTACAAGTGTCACACTTGGAAAAGCTAGAGTGTTTTGCAATCTCCACATCCTTAAAATGAGTATTCCATATGTTGTTGAAGGTACCAGTGCAGATTGCTTGCAGCCCCATCAAGCTGAGGCACTTGTTCACATGTTCACACAGCTTCAATTGAGTGTAGATCGAAGGCAAAACCTTGAGATTTTCCCTGACCCCTGCATTTGTGGTTCGGCATTTGTGAGGCATCCTGTCTGCATTTGCTTCCACAAAAGCCTTGAGTATCTCTATGGCTGCCATAATGTGAGAGCGGGTTTTGACCAAGCCAGTGTTCCCATGTACTGAGGTTCGCGCTCCATCTAACCACTCATCCCTCCGACGTAGAATGGTCTTTGGATCCCATATATACTGTACCAAGCTTTGAAGCAGATGGCCACCTTATTAAATACCATGGATGTACTTGATAACCTGTGTCCGAAGCCATTCCATCAATACACCCAGTTAGTGCAACATATACAAACTCATGCCTTTGCTTTTGGGTGAGCGTACGAAAGACATGTCTACATTGGGTAATTTCATTCCGGTCTGCCATCTGATAACACTTCTTCTTGCAGCAGTCAATCGTGGAAATGCTCGTAACACTTTCGGAAGATGTAGGATCCATCTTCATCCTCTTGCTGAAACATGTAGGGGAAGATCTGCAACCCATGAATCGCCTTTTTCTTAATAGGACCAATGCAAGGAACCTCTTCAAATATGGGTTGTTCTTCCGGGTTGTTATTATTGATATCCAACCCAGAATATGTTGAACCATCTTGCCGTCTTAATTCAGATGTTCGCCACCTCACGAGGGATCAGGATGCAAGTGCCATTAGGTGAAACCTCTGTCACAACTACACCCACGAAGTGGACCCTATTTCTCTTCTGACACTGCTTCCATTGGATTTATAGCTGTGATGATGCCTCTCCCAACCTCAATCTCATGAAGAAAGAGAATCACCTCATCCATCACAGCAGGCAAGCCATCATCTGGAAAACTCGTGCTACTGTTTGTTTGTGACTCTGTATATTCTGTGTCAGCCTTGACTTCATCCAAATTCCACAATACAGGAGAACCCTCCTCAAATTCCATTCCAGGAACCTCAACATGCTTGAAAATGGTGTTCACCCATACGTACACACAAGATCCTTGGGCAATATTGTGACATGATGCATTTCATTCGAACTTCCACAGTTCCAGTGCCAACTATCTCGTTGTTCCGAAGAAGACATACTTTATCTCCAGTATTATACATATTGTCCTACACATAAATAATTGTGTTATTTATGATATCTGTTTATGCAATATTTGTAAGAAATCATAACTGCAGTTGCTTAATAATATGCATGTGCAATAATACATAATATATATAAAAATAATATCTCATGCTTTATTAATATAACAATGGGCGGGATTAATCCCGCCGCAGACTCTACCCTTCAGAGTGAGTCGGCGGGATTAATCCCGCGCCGACTCTACCCCATCGGAGAGAGCGGCGGGATTAATCCCGCGGCTCCCTCAGACGAGGAAGTACCGGCGGGATTAATCCGCCGCAGACTCCCTTCGACGAGGAAGTAGCGGTGGGATTAATCCCGCCGCGGGCTCCCTCCGACGAGGAAGTAGCGGCGGGATTAATCCCGCCGCGGGCTCCCTCCGACTAGGAAGTACCGGCGAGATTAATCCTGCCGCCGGATCTTCTCGTCTGTGAGAGTCGGCGGGATTAATCCCGTCGCAAATTCCTCCGACGAGGAAGAGGGGCGGGATTAATCCCGCCACAACACTGACGACGGAGAATAGGGCGGAGATTAATCCCGCCCACAACTCTGACGATGGGAATAAGCGGCGGGATTAATCCCGCCCACAACTCTCTCCGAAATTATGATTTCAAAGAGATTCGGGATGAATTCTGCCCACAAATATTTAAAACAGGGAAGTAGTGGCGAGATTAATCCCGCCACCCCTTCTCTGCCTCCTAAAATGGTTGGCGAGATTAATCCCGCCGACAACTCTTTCTAATAAATTCAAGTAAATCATTATCAGTTGAGAGAGTTATCGGCGGGATTAATCTCGCTGCTCTTTTTAAGAGGCGGAGAAGCATTGCCCGAACTAATTCTGCCATAGCTATGAAAGAGATGGTGGCGGGATTAATCCCGCCACCTCTTCAAAGAGGCAAAAAAAAATGGCCGGATTAATCCGCCGCCCGGCTAACCGAGAATATTAAGTTAAAAGTATATTTAAACGGGATAAATCCCTAACAATATATTGTAATCCTAATGCATTCCTAAATCCCTAAATTCTAAAATTTAAGAGAGAATGTAAGAGAGTGAATCTTTATAAATATATCTAAATTTGTTTATAATACTTACTTGTAAACAGCACTGAAGGCGCCGTGCTTTCCTATAAACAATAGCGCACCCAATTTAATGTCGCTCCTGAGCTGATCACTAAGAAGAAAAAAGAAAATCTGAAGAGAAAATGAAGAAACCCTTGCCGGAGAAAGAACCAGATCTGAATTTGAGTGGGAAATTAAATGTATTTTTCAAATTTACATGTCAGACTGATAATACTTATGTCAAAATTCAAAATTTTTGAAATAACAGAAAAGAAAATTTAAAATGAGTTGAAACAAATAACCGACAGTCTGACATATATACTCTCCAATTCAATGAGTGTTTTAAAATTGCATTTAATGTCATTCAAGTGCTTCAAGCTGTTTAATATTACGAAATTTTGTAATTATTCTACATTCTTAATATTCAAGTATATATTATTAAGTTTATATTATATATATATATACACTAATACAATAAATAAATTGATATATTATTATGTATCATTTAAAATATATTCATAGTCTGTTTATTATTATTATTTTCTTAATTACTCGAGTAATTAATTTACATTTCCTACTATTAATGGGATATTCTTTGTTATTTTCTTAATATTCAAAGAATATTCCAGTATTAAACATGATTATCATAATAAATTAGTCTTATTCTTAATTATCTCAGTAATTATTCTACATTTGTATATATTAATGGGATTTTCTCAATTAATTTGTTATTATTTCAAGAATATTCTAGTGTTAAACTTATTATCAATTTAAATTAATATATATTATTAAAACTATATATGGCTATATATTATAAAATCTATATTATTATGTATAATTTAAAATATGTTCATAGTGTGTATATTAATATTATTTTCTTAATTATTCGATGTTTGTTTTGCACATATTATATATAAACACAATCATAAATTTATATATACATGTGCACACGCATTAGAAGCACTTACAGAGACACATATGCACACACATGCACATTGCCCTAAACCAAACTTGAGAAATTATATGTTGCTTCTTTATTAAAAACATCATGTTCAACGCATGTATGATCTATATGTACTCAGTGTGTGTGTATGTAACACAT